>JACEIK010007809.1:26198-53286 GCA_018107945.1 Datura stramonium
ATCATTTTACACCGCCATTGATGCACCAAATATGAAAAGTATTACTATATATTATCGTTAGGAGAAAGCCAGCTAAAGAAATAATTACATGAAAAATAAATACAAATGATAGTGCTTCTAGAACTTCCGAATTCTCTATCCACTTCAAGCAAAAAGGGATTTTCTGTGAAAGATGGTACTATGCCAATAAAATACCTACTACATTTCATTTTCTACTTTAAAGATATGCAAACCTAAATGATTAGATCAGATAACTTGAATGGATTGCATAACCTTACTTATACATGCTTGGATTCATTTTGGTGAGTGAGATGTTCCTACGAATATCTTTTAACTATTTATGCATGCAAAATGACATCATCAAATACAATTAATAGGCATGTGAAATTATCAATTAAAGTAAATATTTAAACATCTTAATTAGATAAATATAGGATAAAAATATCTTGGAACTTAAAATGTAAAAAAAAAAGTAGTTTAATGTAAAGAAGTTATGTGAAGTAGCTCAATATCAACTCAGGACGTCAAGATAATTTCGATATCCCATAAAAATCATACATACAACTTTAGACTAATCAATTAATGAATAGATTATACTTGACTATTAAATTTTATGTTGGAAAAAAAGTGGAGTTACTTTACAAAGTAAAAAAAGTTATACACATATACTAAAGTCATAAATAATTTTCAAAGGATCTATTATCTACTAATTACAAAGAAAAAGAGCATGAGTGGCAGGATGACCATTAATTATTACACAAAAGAAACTGTTGGATAAACTTTTACCAGGACTTGTATAGATTTGTAAGATATAATTAATGAACCAACAAATCTAACTATATTATTTTATATTGATAATATTCTCCTCCAAAACATATATATTTTTGGAAGATCCAACGCGATTGTGATAGCATTTATGGAGGATCTGAGAAACATAGGTTATAATCATAAATGAAAAGTGATAGGCATGATAACTTTTTGTATTACTAACTTATGTATGTTTGGGATAAGGGCTTATAGTTATTGTAATGAGACAATATTTATCTAGGTACAATAATTTATCTTGACATTACCAGGTTAAACTGGAAAGATACAACTAATATATATCATACTTTACACAAAACAGGAAAATAAAAAGTTATGATAGACTTTATTAGTATCCTAGTTCTTCCAACTTGAATTTTGAAACTGATTCTTGATTCAAATATGTCTATTCAATTTGATAAACGAAACTAATCTTTTCTTTAGAAATCAACTTTTAGAAATAATATAAGTAGCAATATTTCATCAATAACTAATTTAAGGCACATAATACATGAAAGACCCACACCTCCTATATAAGAGTCGTCCTTGTTCCTCTTTTTTGTAGTCCTTCCTTCGTTTCTATTTGTAGAATTTCAAATATTATTGATCACTTTAATTATCATAGTTAATGAGTATATCATATGACTCTTAAATTTCCTACAAAAAAAAGTATCCAAGTAAGATAGCAAGTAGATGACCCCTAAATTGGTTACAAAATAGTACTATTAAGTATATAATTAGATCAAATGTTTTCAAGAATATAAGTGCTAAGAATCTATATAAAAGAGACATGGAGGAAAACTAATGGATGAAATTAATGGCCATGGTTAAAATTATTGGTGATCTACCAGAATAAAAAAACCACAGGAATAACATACAAAAAGCAAAAGAAGGGAATGATATATATTATCATGCTAAAAAGTGAATACATAAAGGCCATTGCCTTGTCCAGATTTTAAGCAATTTAATAATTTTTGTGGGACTAATTCTCTCAATTGTCCTTTAACATTCCTAATCAAACATTCAAAACTACTATCAAAATCAAATATCACAAAAAAAATAATAAGAACATACATAATTCTTAAAATAAGGAGTAATATTACCAATAAATAAGTAACCAAGAAAATTATTGTCCATCAAGCACGCGTGCATCATAAAATAAAAAACATAACCTATTATAAAATAAAAGATAACAATAATTCAATAATTACATTCGATTCGTTAAATGAAACTATCAAAAGTTACATCTCCAAATTTACTCTTAGAATTTATAGTTGATAAGATACCATATCAAACACATTGTCTTGTGAAAAAATATATCATTTTATTCAGATTAAGTAAATCTTTAAATCAACTCAGGCATGTTGTGAAACAATATTGTAGTAATTTTTTGCTACTTCAGAGAAAAGTGTTGACAAAAGACGCACAAAACATAAGAGCAAGAGGAAAATCATATTTAGGATTGAAATGATTCTCCCTTTTGATAATCGAAAGAAAAAGTATTGACATGTATTTCTTCTTTAGCTTAGATAATCACCTAAAATATATACATGTAACTTGAGTGAAGGAGAATATTGCCAACAATAAAATCACAAATCTCCTACTTGTTTAAAATATTTTTGGACCTATATACATGTAACTTGAATCTTCTGGTAGAGACACAAAGTTGGAAGAGAAAATTACGTATATATCTTCTTTTTTCTCATCTTCAAGTCATCCCTCAATCCCAAAATTCACTTTGAGATCCTCAAATTTTTGTCAATCCGTAAATTACTTATATGGTCAAAACTTGAAGGTAATTCTATAAAAAAAATAGTAAAATGAGAAGTCCACCATAATACCACGCACTACACAACAAATAAATTATAATGATAGACAAATTAATTCAGAAAATTTAAAACTTAACAAATCAAAAAGTATATTTGATATTTTAATAGTTGAAGTGTCATGAAATAAATAGACACATATTTGCAAAGATCCGAACATACCTTTCTCATTTGCTACACAAGACACTCTAGTCATATATGAAAAATGTCCCGACTTCTATTATAAACTAACATATACAATTGAAATATTTTTTTATTTATTTGTTTTTCGGGGATATAAAAGCATAAAATTTGGATCATCAGTAATATATGAAAAAGGAATAAAATTGATGGTAAATCATTTTAAAACTCCCATAAAAAAAGAGAATAATGTATCTGATAGCAAAATTATAAATTTCTGACTTGTTTAATATTTTTTGGGCCCTATATACATGTAACTTGAAGCCTTTGGTAGAGACACAAAGTTATATTCTTATTTTTTTCATCTTCAAGTCATCCCTCAATTCCAAAATCTAATTTTGAGATACTCAAGTTATCGCAAATCCGTAAATTATTTATATGATCAAAAAATGAAGGTAAATCTACAAAAAATACTAAAATGAGAAGTCCATAATAATACGACAAATTGCATAACAAATAAATTATAATAATTGACAAATTAGTTCACAAAATTTAGAACCTAACCAATTGAAAAGTAAATTTGATCCTTTAAGAGTTCAAGTGTCACTAAGAAATAGAAAAAAAATTGCAAAGAACCAAACAATCCTTTGACATTTTCTCCAGGAGACACTCTAGTCATGTATGAAAAATCTCCTGATTTTATTATAAATGTTCATATATGATTGAAAGTTTTTTTGATTGTTTGTTTGTTGGAAATATTAAAATCTGGATCATGAGTAATATATGAAAAGAAATTAAGTTTATAGTAATCATTTAAAAATTTCCATTGAAAATAGAGAGTACATGTATTTTCATAAAAAGAGAAAAGAACTTCTGAGAAAAAAATTACAGGGGAAAAAATTATAATTGTTAAGAAAGTGCAGAAGATGGAAAAGTGTTATGGGGTAATGAATAGGAGTTACTGAAAGTGACTTTTGGTTTTTCAAGAAAGCACCTTATAAAAAAATAGAACTAAAACTCTAAAAATCTAAAAAAAATGCAAAAGAATAGGAAAAAAGATAAATAGCTTTTCTAAACAATGAAGCATGCCACATCATCGGGTTAAAGTCTCTCATTTATATAAATATATAGATTGGCTCGTAGTTTGTGAGACTGGGGAACCTTGGAACCCCTAGGCTATTCAGTGCTAGACACTACTCCCAAAGAACATAAAATGCTAATATAATGATATATCAAAACATAACTTAAATCTTAACATTTGGGGAGTCTTGACTCCAAAACTTGAGATTACTTAACTTATTAGCCTTGACTAAATCATGAAATCATGCTTAACTTGAGTGGATTTGCCCAAATCTTTACATCATGCTTGCAAGAAATAGATATCATAAGTAAAATCGTAAATACATACATGGGTAATTGGTAAACATGCATACATTTTTAGATATTTCATGCTACTTGAAACCATCAATCATAAACAATAATATTTCATAAACTTGCATAATTGAAAAAATCTTCTTAAACTTGAACTCATGAATTTGTATCAAAACGTGCATAAAATCTATAGATTAATCATCAAACATACTTTAAAACACAGAGGGTATCAACCCATAAACAATTTATAAGAAATTTATGAAATTAGGTTGAAATCACTTTTAAATCATGATTTGAATTGAGACTTGCTTCATGAAATTGAGAAGAATTATTAGCACGAGGGTGGAAAAAATTCTCATTCATGGCCTCACATAATAGGAAGAATCAAATCTATACATGTCCTAGAAAGCCCAAAGGAATTTGACGGGAAATTGGAAAATTCTAGGCTTGATATTCTATAGAGGAGTCTAGGCTTGCATGCATGGGAGGAGAATTGTTAGAATAGGCTTAACCTCCCTTAAAACCGTCCTAACAGAGCTTAAAATTATGTAGTTAAGGGCCTAGGGGCTTAGGATTTACAAAAACATCCTTACTAAATTCGCAGGAAAAGTGACACTACCAGTCAACACGAGGGACTTAATGTGTCGTTGGGTCTAGTAACAACTTGTGGTATTGTCTCATCTTCTTTATTGGAAAAATCCTCATTTACTGAACTTCCTCGCTCCATGAGTTACTTGACGAGTCATTAGGTTCACGATGACTCGCCCCTCAATCCGTTGCCAACACTACCAAAACCCTCCCTCGCACACTTCACAAGGGACACCACGACTCGTGGGTGACATGACGACTCATTACTTCCTTTCTTCCTGATCATTGGGATCCTTGATAATGAGCCACCTGATGAGTGGTTAAGTGACACCATGACTCAATCCTTAACCCGTTAAATCTCTTGGTCTGCAACTTTCTCTACGCACTTAACAACCATTCTAACGACTCGTAGAATCACATGATGAGTCGTTCCTCGACCTGCCGCCACTAGTAAATGTCATGCCCCGATTCTATACCCTGGACAAGACATGGTACTTGGAGGCACAAGCGACCCCAAGTCAACCTATGGTCTATCATGACACAAGCAATCTGAGTGAAATCATAGTAGAAGCTTTTAAAATAATAAAACCATTTATGAAGAAGCACTAAATCATAAAATTTTAGACATCTGGGAACAAACTGAAATTCTGAATTTTTATTTGTGTCTGAAAGCCATCTATCTGATGAGTTGTTGGGACAAGAGCCCACCTAACTCTAAGTCTAACTTAAAGGAAACAACTAAAGAAAAATAATCATCACCCTTGAATGATGTGGACTCACCACTGATGCAACTGGAAACTCCTAAGTGCAATCTTCTAAGGGTGCTGAGACTGAGAACCTACAACTGTATCATAAAACGATACAACATAGAAGTTATGCATTAGTACTTTGAATGTACTGAGTAAGTAGGAGAAACCATAGCATGGAGAATTAAAAAACTGAACTGTAAATACATGCAATGACACTGAAATGCTAAAACCGAATAAACTGAAATACACAGAGGTGGTCAAAATGACCCTTTCTGATGGTCAAAGACATTCCCTACATCTGAGATACTGATCTGAAATACTATACGAAACTGATTTGAATTGATTAGTCTGAAACTGTTCTTAATTGAGAAAATATGTGACTGAACTAAGCTGACTAGTGGGAGAGTCTATAACCGATATATAACCATGTGAGCTAGATGTGGAGTTCGATGTAGACACCCTATCGGTAGGACCCAATATACCATGCTAGGGTATAAAGGCATGAGCTGGGTGATCACAAGTCTGGGTCTATAAGGCCAATAAAAATAACTTACTGTGGCAACGTAATTCTGGGAACCTGGGTGCG
Organism: Datura stramonium; assembly: GCA_018107945.1. Classification (NCBI taxonomy): domain Eukaryota; kingdom Viridiplantae; phylum Streptophyta; class Magnoliopsida; order Solanales; family Solanaceae; genus Datura; species Datura stramonium. The sequence continues at coordinate 32,243 of JACEIK010007809.1, forward strand.
CTGGAACCCCGGTCCGCTCGGTGCTAAGTCCTACTCCCATTGAATGGTCCTAGCCTGAATACTAAGCTAATAGCTTGAAACTAGGGCCCAAGACTAAGTCAGGAATACCTATCTAAAAGTACCTTGAGAGTCTTACCAGATCAGATTCTGCAATTGTGTTCTAAGACTGGTCAGAGTTACTTATATGGAAGCATTGTAACCGTCTAAAGAACAATTGTAATTTGAAGATGGGGTCCTAAGGATATTTAAAGTTTGTTATATAGAAGTATCATGATAGTTTAAAGAACCACTAAAATTTGATACTAAGTCTAATCCTAATAACTGGGAGGCACTACAGATACCTCAAGGATTAACTGTAGTCAAATTGATCAGCTGACATTTCTAGAAAAAAGTAAGTGTAATAATTTGACTGAGACTGTACATGTATATATCTAACTAAAATTTACACATACACCAACAATATGGGGATCTCAAGTATGTTAGCAGCAAGCTACCAGGAAACTAGTTCAACACGCGAGATTCTACATTCTACTAAATTGAGAACTAGGGCCAAATCATTCCACTAGATACAATCTTCAAATATTTTTAGAAATAGGGAGTAAATAATAAGTAAAAATCATGATAAATATTCCACCTAAATTGTCAAATAGATCTGTTTGAAAACTTTCTACGTTTCGAATTACAAGGTTGTAACTGATTGAGAAAATAGAGAAGATTTTGGGGATAAAAGGGAAGAACTATTCCTTTGTTGAATTCCCACATACCTAGCTTAGAAATCCCTGACGATGAAATATTGAATCTCTGCAACTGATGAGGAGCCCTATATTCTGCTTCAGAGAAGTGACCTGGGTTCTACGATTGATTTCTGAAAGTGTACGTGGGGAATGAGGGGGAAAAACATTCAATCCCTATAATATTCTATGAAATTATACTTAAAACAATGTATTTTAGGGACTAAATAGGTGGGAAATTACAAAAATATCCCTAAAATAAAAACCTTAAAACTGACCGACAGGGACACAACGGGTCACTCAACGAGTCCTTTGTTGAGACCACGACTCATTGGGACCAGTCAATTGTCCTATTGCCTGGGGGATGGTATAACTGGATCTAGAAATGGGGTACACGCCGAACTCTTTTGGATGAACCAATGGGTTGTTGGTTCCTCCCGTGGTCATTGAACGAGGAAATCTGGAGGGCTTGACAACGGGTGACACAATGACTCATTGGTGGACATAATGGGTCATTGTGTCTAGTCGTTATGCTCACTAGAAGAATTTCTAAAAACCTCAAACATGACGTGACGGGTGGTGAACACGACTCATTGTGGAATACAATGAGTCATTGTTTCCAATATTCATCATTCGAATAGGTTTAAGTGTCTCACTCAACGGCTGCCACATCAGGTCTTTGTTTCTGAAAACGACTCGTGGGTTGAGTCGTGGGGTCCTGGAGAAGGGATTCTGAGCTGGGGAACTAACGAGTGACAAGATAAATCGTTATTTCTTACAATGGGTCGTTCCTTGTCCCATGGCTTATTGACTTTTCAAGCAAGGCTGACTACGGCTGACACAACGAGTCGTTGGAGCTGACCACGACTCTTTGTCTCAGTTGTTCCGAGGAATTTTTTTGGTTTTTCTTTTGGATTTTTCTTGCAAGGTTTTATCCTGGTATATAAAAGTTTCGGGGTGTTACAATATCTCCCCCTAAGGATCATTCCTCCTTGAATGAAGACTAAAGCTGCAGGAAAACTAGGAAAGAGCTGAAATTCCTAGACTGAGACTATGAGATGGTTTATGAAGGAGCAACTAACTCCAAGCTGAGTTAACCCTCCTACAGAACTGATTCAACTAGAATGCACATAGAAAATATGAATAAAGTTGATACGCACGGAATGGAACAGAGTACTGAGGAGAGATTTAGTACCTAATGTGGGAACTGAGCTGGAAGGGAATAAGTGAGGGTATCTGGTCATCATGTTTTCTTCTTCTTCCCATGTGGCTCCCTTTACTAGCTGGTTCCTCCACAAAACATTTACCAAAGCGACTTTCTTGTTTCTCATCTTACGAACATAACGGTCAAGGATCTACACTGCGACCTCTTTGTAAGAGAGACTGTCTTTTATTCCCACACTGTCTAGTGGCACAACTGAGATTAGATCACCGATGCACTTATTCAATAGTTACACATGGAAGACTGGGTGCATCGATGCTAACTCCTGGGGTTGTTCTAACTCATATTCCACACTGCCAATTTGCTTCAGAATTTTGTAGGGTCCCACATATCTCGTACTGAGTTTTCCTTTCTTCCCAAATATCATTACCCTATTCATGGGTGAAATTTTCAGATAAACCCAATCATCCACTGCACTCTAACTCTCTTATCCTGAAATCAGCATAGGATTTCTGACGGTTTTGTGTTGTTTTCAACCTCTCCCTGATAAGTTGCACCTTCTGCATTGCCTCGTGAACTGAATCTGGCCCTATTAGGGTTTCTTCAACAACCTCAAACCACCCTAGAGGAGATCTGCACCTCCTACCATATAAAGCCTCAAACGGGGCCATCTGGATACTAGAGTGGTAGCTTTTGTTGTACGTAAACTCTATGAGAGGTAGGTGATCATCCTAACTACCCTTGAAATCGACCATAGATTCTCTCATCATATATTCCAAGGTTTAAATAGTCAGCTCAGATTGTCCATCTGTCTGCGAGTGAAAAGTTATGTTGAGCTTGACCTGGGTAACGAGTCCTCTCTGGAAAGACTTCCAGAAATGTGAGGTGAACTGGGTACCCCTATCTGAAATAATAGACAAGGGCACCCCATGTAATCGGAACAATATAAGGCCTGGCATAATCCTTAGTTGAGTCTGTAGTTTTAACTAGGAGGAAAAGTGCTGACTTGGTCATCTAGTCTACTACCACCTAGATTGAGTCGTGCAATCAATGAGTCCGAGGTAGACCTGTAATAAAATCAATATTTAGTTCTTCCCACTTCCATGTGGGTATGATGATATCCTGAGTCATACCTCCAGTCTCTGATTTTCCACCTTAAATTGCTGGCAGTTCGGGCACTTAGCTACAAATTCTGTGATGTTACTCTTCATGTCGTTCCACCAGTAAATATCTTGTAGATCACGTACATCTTAGTAGCTCCTGGGTGGATAGAGTATCTAGAACTTTGTGCTTCAACCAGGATCTACTATCTCAAATCACCTACATCCAGTACACACAATCTACCCTGGTAATGAAATACACCATCTACCCTTGGGAGAAAGCCTCCACTTCTTTTTTGAGAAACTCCTACTTCATATTATGAAATAAGGAATCTTCATCCTTCCTTGATTTAAGTTCAACTACCAATGAGGAATCTGATCAACTTTGCACCACTACACCACCCTCAACTGTATCAACCAACTGCACTCCCAATGGAGCTAACCTGTGCATATCCTTTGCCAGTTCCTTTTTGCCCTCTTTAACCTGAGCCACGCTTCCCACAGACATTCTACTTAAGGCATCAGCCACCACATTCACTTTGCCTGGAAGATACAACACACTCATGTCATAGTCCTTCATTAGCTCCAACCATCTTCTCTAAAGAAAATTTAGATCTTTCTGATTGAACATATACTGAAGGCTCTTGTGACCGGTGAAAAAATCCATGTGAGCCCCATAAAGGTAGTGCCTCTATATTTTCAATGCAAACACCACAGTTGCCAACTCAAGGTCATGAGTCGGTTAGTTCATCTCATGAACCTTTAGCTGTCGGAAGGAGTAAGCTATCACCTTAACCCACTGCATAAAAATGCAACCAAGTTCAACTTTGGAAGCGTCATAATACACCACGAACCCATTTGTTTCTTCCGACAAGGTTAACACTGGAGCGATAGTGAGTCGAGTCTTTAACTCCTGGAAACTCTTCCCACACACATCTGACCACTGAAATTTCACCTTTTTCTGAGTCAACCTAGTAAGATGGGATGAAATAGAGGAGAAACCTTCCACAAAGCATCGGTAGTAACCTGCTAGACACAAGAAGCTTCTGATTTCGATTGGGGAAGTAGGTTTTGACCAGTCTTTCACCGTTGCTCTCTTTGGGGATCCACCAAAATACCTTCACCCCGGACCACGTGGCCAAGGAAATTAAAAGACTTCAACCAATATTCTCATTTGCTGAACATAGCGAACAACCAGTGGTCTGAGTGTCTATAGCATAATCCTCAGATGGTTAGCATGATCTTCTTCTCTTTTGGAGTATACCAGAATGTCATCGTTAAATGCGATGATGAACATGTCTAGATATGGCTTGAAAACCCTTTTCATCTGGTCCATGAATGTTGTGGGGGCATTAGTCAGTCTAAAGGACATAACCACGAATTCATAGTGACCATACCTAGTTCTGAATGTTGTTTTCGGTATGTCACACTGTCTAACTCTTAGCTAATGATACTCCGATCTGAGATATACTTTGGAGAAATAATTGGCTCCTTAAAGCTGATCAAACAAGTCGCCACTCCTGGGAAGGGATACCTGTTCTTGACTATGACGTTATTTAACTGACGGTAGTCAATACACATCCTTAGGGTACTGTCTTTCTTCTGCACGAATAGTACTGGAGTACCCCATGGAGAGATGTTGGGCCTAATAAAGCCTTTATCAAGGAGGTCTTTTAGCTGCTCCTTCAACTCCTTAAGATCAGGTGGAGCCATTCTGTAAGGAGGGATGGAGATGGGCTGAGTGTTTTGGAGAAGGTCTGTGCTGAAGTTTTTTTCCCGCTCAGGAGGGACCCTTGGAAGATCTTCGAGAAACACGTCAGGGAACTCACTGACAATTGGAACTAATTGAATAATTGTGGTCTAGAGCTGGAATCTTTGACCCAAAGTATATGATAAATACACCCTTTAGAAATAAGCTTTCTGGACTTAAGGTAGGAAATTAACTGACCCTTAGGCGTTGAACTATTGCTCGTCCACTCTAAAACTGACTCATTAAGGAACTGAAACTTCACAGCCCTAATTTTGCAGTTGACTGAGGCATAACTAGAGTGTAACCAATCCATGCCAACAATTAGGTCGAAGTCAACCATATCAAACTCTACCAGATCAGCTGGAATAACCTTATTTAGGATTGAGACTGGGACATTTCTATACACCCAGCTGGCTCTAGCTAACTTGCCAATTTGGGTGGAGACTGAGAATTGTTCTGAGAGGAATTCTGGACTGATTTCAAAATGGATAGTTACATAGGGATTCATGAACAATAGTGTGGCTCCTGAATCTAGTAGGACATAAATGTCTATATTGAAAAGGCATAACATACTCGTAACCACGTCAGGTGAGCTCTCCTAATCTTGACGAGAGGAAAAAGCATAGAAACGGTTTTGGTGCTGGCCGCCATCCGTACATGAACTATTGGCCGGCTGAGCTAGTTGGCAGAGCTTCCGGTATCACAGCCGAGACAGTGACGGGTTCTCTGCCCCTATGAGGAGGAAGCAACAAAAGTTTTTTGAGAATTTTATTAAAGGATGGATTGTGATCTCTCTTGTCCTGTTGACGGGCATTCTTTGAGCCGATGACCAAGCTGTCCACACCCAAAGCAACCCTCTCGGCCCTAAAGGAATTTTTGTGGATGATTCTTGCCACATTTAGGGCAAGCTGGGTAGTGATTGTTGGTGCTGTGACTCTAGGACCGGAAAGTAGGGGCACTGGCTGAAGTCGATGCTGGAGCCCTCTGTGCTGCTGCTGTGGGCAGCTACTATTGCCAGATCTCTAGTGGACATATTCTGACTGGCCAGTCCTTGCCTGCTTGTTCTCCCACTCCAAGTCTTTTAGTTTTTCTACCTCAATTTGATGGGCATGAATGAAGAGGCTGGAGATATCGATATCTTTAGTAAGCATTGCAGTCCTGCACTCCTTACGGATCAAGTTCGATACTCCATTAATGAAGTTCAGCATGCGAGCCCTTGGCTCGACTACCATCCCTGGAGGATATTTAGACAACCTTGTAAACTCCAATGCATACTCTTCAACCGTTTGATTTCTCTATTTCAGATTAATAGATTCATCCACCTTAGACCCCCCTGAGCTCCCGGGGGAAGAATCTATCTAGGAAGGCTGCAGTGAACTCCTCCCATTCCACCAGTTCTGCTCTCGCTGGTCTCCTCTCCTTCCACTGGTCGTACGAGATCTGAGCTAGCGCTTTAAGCTGGTAGGCAGCCAGGTCGGCACTCCCCAAGGAGCTAACACCCATAATTTAGGTGGTCTTCCTGATCTCATCTACAAAATCCTGTGGATTCTCTCCCACCTTAGATCCATGAAAAACTGGAGGGTTCATCTGAGTGATGTCCCGAACCTGGAAAACTACTGCAGACCCATTAGTATTGACTAGAACCACCTGCTGGTTCACCTGGTTCGTGACAGTTTGTGCGAGCAGCTGGGTTGCTTCTCTGAACTCTATGCAGGATACTGGGTCTTCTTAAGGAGCTACTGGAGCTGGTGGGGCTGGTTAGTGCGCATTGCCGACCCTTCATCCGTTACCACGTTGAGGAGGCATGGTTTCACTAAAATGAAAAAGAGCACGAGTTAGGAGAATGTTCATGGAATTGAACTTCAATGCATGATAAAGAGTATAAGCAAAAAGAAGTTTTCCTAATAACATCTCGTAGTCTCCCCGTCATAAGTGTGGTGTGCTTCACACCCATGAAAAGGACTCTACTAGATGCGGCTTTCAAACATCCTAAGATACTCTAAACCAAGTGCTTTGATACCAAGTCTGTCACGCCGCTAGTCTATACCTTGGACAAGACACGGTTCTTCGAGTCACAAGTAACCCCAAGTCAATCCATGGTCTATCAGAACACTGGCAATATGAGTAAAATCGTAGCGGAAGCTTTTAAACTAATAAAACCATTTATGAAGAAGCACTAAATTATAAATTTTTAATACATCTGAGAACAAAATTGAAATTCTGAATCTCTTTGTGTCTGAAAGCCCCCAACTAACTCTAAGTCTAACTGAAAGGAAACAACTGAAGAAAAATAATCATAATCCTCGAAAGATGAGGACTCACCATTGATGCAACTGCAAACTCCTGTATGCGATCTGCTAAGGGTGCTGAGACTAAGAACTTGTAGCTGTATCATAAAATGTTAAACAATACAGGGTATGCATTAGTACTTTGAATGTACTGAGTAATTAGGATAAACCATAGCATGGAGAATAAAATAACTGAACTTTAAAGACATGAAATGACACTGAAATTCTGAAACCGAATAAACTGAAATACACTGAGGTGGTCAAAATGATCCTTTTGATGGTCAAAGTCATTCCCTACATCTGAGATACTGCTCTGAAATACTGTACAGAACTGATTTGAATTGATTAGTCTGAAACTGTTCTGAATTGAGAAAATCTGAGACTGAACTAAGCTGACTAGTGGGAGAGTCTATAACCGATATATAACCACGTAAGGTAGACGTGTAGTCTGATATATACACCCTACCGGTAGAACCCAATGTATCTTGCCAGGGTATAAAGGCATAAACTGGGTGGTCACAAGTCTGGGGCCATAAGGCCAATTAAAATAACCTACGGTGCGAACGAAGTCCTAGGAACCTGGGTACGCTGGAACCCTGGTATGCTCGGTGCTAAGTCCTACTCCAACTGGATGGTCCTAAACTGATTACTAAACTGATAGCTCGAAATTGGGGCCCAATACTAAGTCAAGAATACCTATATGGAAGTACCCTAAGAGTATTATAGGACAAGATTCTTCAGCTGGTGTTCTAAGACTGGCCAAAGCTTCTTATCTATTGGTGTCGTAACTGTCTAAAAAATAATTGTTATCTAAAGTTGAGGTCATAAGGCTGGTTAGAGGTGCTTATCTAGAAGTTTCATGACCGCCTGAAGGACCACTAAAATCTGATACTGAGTCTAATCCTGATAATTGGGAGGCACTATAGATACCTCAAGGATTAACTGTAGTCAAACTGATCAACTGACATTTCCGCACAACACTAAGTGTAATAATCCGATTGAGAGAGGACATGTATACATATGACTAAAATTTACACATACAACAACAATATATGGATCTCAAATATGTTAGAATCAATCTACCAGGAAACTAGTCCAACACGCGAGATTCTACATTCTATTGAACTTAGAACTAGGGCTAAATCATTCCACTAGATACAATCTTCACAAATTTATTGAAATAGGGAGTAAATAAGTAGTTAAAATCATGAGAAATATTCCACCTAAATCCTCAAAGATATCTATCTGAAAACTTTCTACATTTCGAATATTCAGGTTTGTAACTGATAGAGAAAATAGTGAAGATTTTGGGGACACAAGGGAAGAACTATTCCCTTGTTCAATTCTCACATACCTAGCTTAGAAATCCCTGAAAAAGAAAGCTTGAATCTCTGCAGCTGATGAGGATTCCTAGATTCTGCTTAAGAGAAGTGACTTGGGTTCTACGATTGATTTTTGAAAGTGTACGTGGGGAATGAGGGGGAAAACTGTTCAATTCCTAGTATATTCTCTGAAATTATACTTAAAATGATGTTTTTTAGGGACTGAATAAATAGGTAATTAAAAAAATAACCCTACAATAAAAACCTAAAAACTGACTGATAGGGACCCAACGGGTCACTCAACGAGTCGTTGGTTGAAACCACGACTCGTTGGGACCACTCGTTTGGTGAACCAATGGGTTTTTGGTTCCTCCAGTGGTCACAGAATGAGGAAACTAGGAGGGCTTGATGACGGGTGAAACAATGACTCATTCGTGGACCTAACGGGTTCTTATGTCTAGTCGTTATGCTCACTGGAAGAGTTTATAAAAACCTCAAACTTTACACGACGGGTGGTGACCATTAATCATTGTGGAACAAAAAGAGTCATTGTTTCCACTCATTGTTACTGCAATAGGTTTTTGGGGTCTCACCCAACGGCTCCCACAACGGGTCGTTGTTTCCGACAACGACTCATGGGTTGAATCGTGGGGTCCTGGATATGGGATTCTAAGCTGGGGAATCAAAGACTGACAGGAAGACTTATTGTTTCTAACAATGGGTTGTTCCTTTTCCCATGGGTTCTTGACTGATCAGGCATGGCTGACCACAGATCACACAATGAGTCGTTGGAGCTGACCACGACTTGTTGTCTCAGTCATTTTGAGGAACTTTTCTGGTTTTCTTCTGCATTTTTCTTGCTAGGTCTGAGCCTGATCTAGGAAATTTTCGGGGTGTTACAGTAAAAAACCTTCAAAATTGGGCTCGTCTTAACGGGTATCTTAACAACCTGTTAGGTCACACCATGAGTCACTAGACGACTCTTTCTATGACCTAGTGTAGGTTTTTATTTCTGATTAAACCCTCGAGTCTGATCTTAGGAACTTCTAGGACATTACAATATCTCCCTCTTGAGAACATTCATCCTCGAATATGGGTAAACATACTAACTAGCTCCTAATCATAGGCTACCTTGCCAACACATCTCACAATCTTGTAGGGACAAACATATCGGGGACTAAGTTTCCCCTTCTTTCCGAACCTCATCACCCCCTTCATGGGACACCTTCTAAAACACTGAATTATCGACTTCGAACTCAAGTTCTCTCCTTCTTACATCAGGAGTTTTGATGACTCTAAGCTATTTTCATCCTTTCCCTTATAAGATGAACTTTCTCCATAGCTTCATAAACTAAATCTAGCCCTATCAATGTAGCTTCACCTACCCAAAACCAACCAATGGGCAATCTACACCTCCGTCCATAAAGAGCCTCAAACGGAGCCATCTAAATGCTGGAGTGATAGCTATTGTTGTAAGCTAACTCGATAAGAGGTAAATGATCATCCCAACTCCTTTTGAGGTCAATCACACATGCTCTCAACATATCCTCAAGAGTCTGAATGATCCGTTCAGCCTGATCATCTATCTACGGGTGAAAAGATGTACTAAGCTTGACCTGAGTACCAAGTCATTTTTAAAATAATCTCCAAAATTGTGAGGTAAACTAAGTACCACTATCTAAAATGATGGATAAAGGAACTCCATGGAACCGAACTAACTCCCAAATGTACAATCTAGCATAGTCCTCCATAGAATCGATAGTTTTGATGGTAGAAAATGGGCTTCATTAGTCAACCTGTGTACAATTACCCAAATAGTTACATGCTGTCGACATGTACGAGGTAAACCTATGATGAAGTCCATATTTGTTTCCTCCCACTTCGAAGTAGGGATACTAATGTATTGTAGCACTCCCTCAAGACTTTGATTCTCCACTTTCTCTTGTTGACAATTCGGACACTTAGGCATAAACTCTGCTATATCCTTCTTCATGACATTACACTAGTAGACTTTCTATAGAACATGGTGCATCTTGGTGGCACCTGGGTGGATAGAATATCGCAATCCATAAGCCTCATGCAATATCCGCTCTTGTAAAATCATCGACATCTTTAACATATAAATGACCCTGATAATGAAGTACACCATCTCCCCTTTGGGAGAAGTCCTCTACCTTCTGATTCTGAACCACTTCCTTCAACTTAACCAAAATAGGATCCTCATCTTTCCTAGCTTTTACCTTAGACACCAAGGAAGATTATGAACCATTCTTAATAATGACACTGCCATCAATCAAATCAACAAGGCGCACCCCTAATTGCGCAAGCCGATGCACATCCTTCACCAACTCTTTTATTCCCTCCTCAACATGATAAATACTTCCCATTGAAAGTCTGCTAAGGGCCTCCGCCACTACATTGGCCTTGCCCGGATGGTAAAGAACACTCAGATAATAATCCTTGAGAAGTTCTTGCTATCTCCTTTGTTGCAAGTTCAAGTCCTTTTGAGTGAACACATATTGAAGACTCTTGTGATCCGTGAACACGTCCATATGTACCCCATAAAAATAGTGCATCCAAATGTTCAATGAGAACACCACTGCTGCCAATTCTAGATCATGCGTTGAGTAATTCTTCTCATAAGACTTAAGTTGTCTAGAGGCATATGCAGTGACCTTACCATAATGCATCAACACACACCCAAGACCAACCCTAGAGACATCACAATACATAATGAAATCCATCTGTACCCTCAGGTAGAGTCAACACTAGGGCTGAAGTGAGTTGGGTCTTTAACTCTTGAAAGCTCTTCTCACAGGCATCCGACCATTGAAATTTGACATTCTTCTGGGTCATCTTATCAACAGTGCAACAATAGATGAAAATCCTTCAACAAAACTCTTTTAATAGCTAGCTAAACCTAAGAAACACCTATACACTCTCACATGACACCATGGGGCCCAAAAATGCTACTAAGTCTAACCAAAATTCAAACTTGCTGAATTTAGCAAAAAACTGGCGATCCTTGAGAGATTGTAGCACAATCCTCAAATGAGCGGCATGCTCCTCCTTGATCCAAGAGAATATGAGACTGTTATCAATAAAGATGATCCCCAACAAGTCCAAATATGGTTTCAACACCTTGTTCATCAAATCCATAAAAGTTTTAGGAGCATTAGTTAGTCCAGAAGACATAACGACAAACTCATAGTGACCATACCAAGTCCGTAAAGCTGTCTTCAGAATGTTACTCTTCCTAACTCTGAGCTTATGATACCCGGATCTGATGTCTATCTTTGACAAACACTTAGCACCCTGAAGTTGGTGAAATAAGTCATTAATTTTTGGATGGGGATACTTGTTTTTTTGGGAACCTAGTTCAACTCCTAATAATCAATGCGCATATTAAGAGAACCATCCTTCTTTTGCACAAGGAGAACTGGTGCACCACACGTGGTCTTGCTAGGCTTGATGAATCCCTTATCTAGAAAATCCTTCAACTGCCTCTAGACCTCTCGACGGCCTCCAGCTAACACTAGCCAANCTAGAGCCATTATATATGGAAGAGTAGATATAGGTTGCGTATCAAGAAGAAGGTTGCTACCAAAGTCAATCTCCCGCTTGGGAGGCACTCCTGGCAGATCATCTGGGAAAACCTCCGGATACTCACACACTATAGGAATAGATTGGACAATAGGGGTTTCGAATGTTTCATCCTTAACCAAAACTAGATGGTAAAACAAATCCTTGGAAATCATCTTTCTGGTCTTACGATAGGAAACAAAGCGACCTAAAGACATAGCTAAACTACCCTTCACTCTACGACTGACTCACCCAAATATTAGAACTCTACCATATGGGTTCAATAGTTCCCTGAGGCATAGAATGCACGCAATCAATCAATACTAAAGATAACATAAAAACAGTCATGTCTAACTCTACTAGATAAGCTAAGAGGTGACTTTTGGAAAGACTATGTCAGGGCAAATTCTATATACCCGTAGAGTTATAACTGAGTCACCAACTGGAGTAGATATTGAGAAGGGTTATAATAAGACTTTGGGACTAAATCCGAACCTAATAGTAACATAAAGAGTCTCAAAAGTTAAAGTAGCCCCTGGATCTAAGAATGCATATATATTAAGATGGAATACTCGTAACATTCCAATGACCACGATGCGATGATAAGGCATAAAACCTATTCTAAAGCTGACAACCACCTGCACTAATATATGGATCCTGCTGAGCTAAGCATGCCGGTGGAGCTGCTGAACTGAAAACTGGGTCATGGACTCTACCATGGCCCTGTCTGGCTGCCAAACAATCTTTGAGAAAATGTCTGGGTTTCCCACACTTGTAACACACACTTGAATCTGCTAAGCACTCTCTGGGGATCTTACTACAATACTTGCCACAAACTGGAATGTTAGGCTCTCCTGGACTACTCCTTTGACCTTTGGAGCCCGATGTTCTTCCTCTCTATTTGCGTCGAGATCTTGTTGGTGCACTAGCTTATGACAACACTGGAGCTGAAGGTTTCTAATGAGATTTCTAACAATGTCTGCCATTTGGACTCTACTGAGAAAACCCAATACTACTCCTCCTGGCCCTCTTAGCCTCTCTCTCCTTATCCTTCATCTGATCCAACTCCATCTATTGGGTGTATATGAGAAATCGATAGATGTCTAGGTCACTATTCATCATCGCCATCCTACTCTCCTTGACCAGCGAGTCAGACTCTCCATACATAAATCTATTCATACAGGCCCTCCAGTCTGACACTATCTCTAGCGCATACTTGGACAACTGGATGAAATCTAAGGTGTACTTTTGGACAGTCATATCATTTTGCTTAAAATTGACGAACTCTGTTGCCTTTGCCTTCCTCAACTCCCTAGGGAATAATTTGTATAAGAATGCTATTAGGAAATCATCCCAACTCACAAAAACTATGCCCACTGCTCTACCGTCCCTCCACTAACAGTACCAAATATAAGCAACGCCCTTCAACTGATAGGAGGTTAAGTTTGCGCTCTATTCTCCCGTTACCCCCATAATCTGGGTGATCTTCTATATCTCCTCTAAAAACATATGTGGGTCCTCATCCATTCTCTACACAAGGAACTCGGTGTAATACCTTGAAAATCCTAAGATCTGACCTGGAGTTGAAATGGAGAAAATAGAAATTTATGCACCAGGTCAAAGGATGAGTTGTCCAGTGACCCATCAGGAGTACCACGAGTCATTAATTGACTCATTAGGAGAGGTTGGGACTTGGTTGAAAATTTCATAATTAAGTGACCACGAGTGTGACCACGAGTCATGGTCAAGGGTTGGACGAAAGTTGGAAAATTTTGGTAGTGTACCTAAACAGATTGGTCACCACAGCTCGTTGGGTACACCACGAGTCGTGGGGTCCCTCGTGGCGACTCTCAGAAGAATTTTGCAGGGCAAGTAATTAATGCACACCACGAGCCGTGGCCAGGGATGACGAGATCCCTCGTTGGGACTGGTAGTATATTTTTCTCTACGAGTTTATTGAGGGCTTTTTCATAATTTCTATGTTCTTAAGACCTAAAATACGTCGCTTTCAGCTCAGAATAGAGTGTTTTAATAAGGGTTATGTCATTCTAAGCCTATACGAATTCATGCATGCAAGAGTATAGGTTTGAGAGGTGATCAAGGCTAATTTCTACAAAGTTCTTCCTCAATTCTCTTTGCGAAATCAAGGAAGTGGTAAAATCAGTTCTCTTCAAGTATGTAACGCTATGGTTGGATGCAATAGTCCACACTCATGCCCAATTCCCTCAGAATTCATGATGTTCTAATTGATGATTCCATGGGATTTTAACCAAATGCATGAATTCCTATGTTTCAATCATGGGTATGATCTAAGCATGTTTTAAATGATGAATTATGATTAATCAGAAGATTTTACAATGTTATAAATTATAAATTATATTTTCAAGTTTTATAAACTATGATGCCTATCCATGAAAGTTCATGAAAGTTGAGATATATGAAGTATGTGTACAAGCATGATTAGATGTTTATAAAGGAAGTATGATTTCAAAATACCCATGTTTATGTTCATGTTTTCAAAGTTAATCAAGTTGATTTCAAGCATGTTTAAGTATTGAAGAAGACTATATGACCAATTATTTTTTATGATCTCATGAATTAGCTTACCACATGGTTTTCGAGTCAAAACTCCAATTATGTTCAGCTTGTGGTATGGTTTAAGCCAATGCTCCTCATGTTATGATTTTAGATCTATGCATGTATGTTATTATTCAGCTTCGTTACTAGAAGATGGTCAGCTTTGTTGAAAAATGATGGAGAGCATATGCATGTTTTTGGGAGTAATGTCTAGCATCGAGTAAGATAAATGTCAGTCAACCCTATGCCTCAGATCTACAAGCCAACGTAGGTATATTCAGATTGTTTGGGACCTCCCCTATGAGCTTCCCCTTCCCCTAAGGGTCCTTCATCTGGATATCGATATTATGGTAGCGCCCTTAGCCCTTGAAAGGCTTTGGACGGCTCTGCCCACTTGAGTGTGATAGTCGGGAGAACATAAGCTCTATCGTGGTAATGTCAGTTATATGATGAGTCTCCCATTGTTCATCATGATTTTAGTTATGCATGTACATCAATCATAATATTATGTTTCAGCAGGTTTGACCCGATGTTCAATTTTATTTATGATTATCAATTTTCAGCTTTTTGTCATTTGATTCAGTTATGATCAGATCATGATTTCAGAAAATAGGATGCAATCCCTACTCTAAAAATCTTATCTTTGTTATGTTTTATATTATGCATGTTTATTAATTTTACTTACATAGCAGTTTTACTTACCTTGCATATACGGTATATTCCACATACTAACCGCATACTCTATGTTGTATCATTTTATGATGCAGGATCTGATATCCAGACTCAGTCCCGCCACTAGTCAGACTTACAAAGTTAGCACTTCACAGTATTAGTTGGTGTGTCCTCATCTTGCAAGGGCCCTTCTTAATAGTTGCTTTTTGTCTTTTCAGTTTTCAGACTATAATAAGTTAGTTGGGGTCTTGTCCCATCAACTCGTCAGTATTAGAGGCTTATTCAGACATAGTTGTATTCAGCTTTAGAATTATGTATACATTCAAATGTTATATTATGTTTATATTTCCTCTATGTTATCTATGATGATCTTCCGCTTATCTATGATTTAGTTAGATGTATGATCATGCAATGGGTCGACTTGGGGCCTCTCGGGATTTCTTGTCCCGTGTCTCGATCCGGGCCTATGTTCTGGTCGTGAGAAACTTTATATCAGAGCCTTAGTATTTGAAGGGTCCTAGGGTGTCCGAAAGCCGCATTAAGTAGAGTCTTTTTCATGGGTGTGAAGTGCGCCACGCTTCTGATGAAGAGTCTACAAGACGTTTAGGAAATATTTCCTTTTTCATAATCTAAATCATGCAATGAAATGTCTCTCTATCCTTCTAACTTGTGCTATACGCATTTGCAGAATCATGCGTCCCCGCAGAGTTAAGGAAAGGAGAAATAGAAACAGAAATGGCCATGAGAATGGCAATAGAGACGAGCATCAGCAGGCCCCACCAACCCACAAGGAGCATATTCCTGAGCCAGTTACCCACGTGGAGTTCAGGGCAGCCATTCAGATGTTAGCCCAAGCCTTGACCACCCAGGTCAATCAGCAGGCGATAGCCATGTCCCTCAGAACAGGAATGCGAGAGCAGCAAAAGTTAGGGATTTTTCGAGAATGAACCCCCCCGAGTTCATTGGATGGAAGATGGACGAGGGTCCACGTGAGTTTATTGAGGAGGTTCGGAAGATCACATAGATTATGGGAGTGACTGGAGAGGAGTGCATCGATTTAGCCTCGTACCAGTTGAAGGGGGTTGCGCATACTTGATTCAAGTAATGGAAGGATAGTAGGGCACTTCGAACAGGCCCTATCAGTTGGGATGAGTCTCATGCCACTTTTCTTGATCGGTTCTTTCCCCAAGAGATAAGGGAGATCAAAGCGGCAAAGTTTATGAATTTAAATCAAGGAATTTCCGGAGTATGCCTTGGAATTCACTCATCTGTCCAAGTATGCACCTAAGATGGTTGCGAATCAGAGAGCCCAAGTGAGCTGGTTCGTGCAAGGGGTGGTAGGCTACCTAGTCAAGGATTGCCAGACCGCAATACTTCACTAGGACATTGACTTAGCTCAGATAGTCCTGTACACCCAGCAGATGGAGGCGGTACAAATGAGTGAGCGGGAGATAGAGGCCAAGATGGCCAGAACTAACAGTTTTAGATTCTCCCAGCAGAGACCTAGTGGGCACGGTCAGTAGTCCCATCAGAGTTATTCAACCCTAGCGCCGTCAACTAAGAGTATGCCATCCTGGACAAGGTGTGATTAGAGGGGATAAGCATCAGGCTCAAGAGGTTAGAGTAGCATACCCACAATGATCAGTCTTCCAGAGTGTAGCAGATGAGACCGGAGACACATAGGGCAGTGTTTAGAAGGTACAAGTGCTTGCTTCCGGTGTAGGAAGCCCGTACATATTATTAGAGATTGTCCAGTAGCTATACAATGTCATGATACGGGCCGAGGCCCAGCGTCTAGTTCCGCAGCTCCAACGGTATGCCCAGCCCAGTAGGGGGCATCCACTAGTGCAGGCGGCAGACAATGCCAACACAGATTTTATGCCCTAGGGTCCCTTCAGGAGTAGGAGGTCTCTCGGGATGTAGTCACTAGTATATTATGAGTATTCCACCTTAATTTATATGCATTGTTAGATGTAGGGGCTACTTTATTTTTTGTGACGCCCTATGTTTCTAGTAGTTTCAGAGTAAGTCCTTAAATCTTGTCAAAACCCTTCTCAATCTCTACTCCAGTTGGTGATTTAGTTATAACTAGACGGGTGTATAGAAATTTCCCTACCAAAATCCTTCAAAATTTCACCTCAGCAAATTTAGTATAGTTATCCATGACCGATTTTTATGTTATCCCTCGCATGGACTGGTTATTTGCATGCCAAGCCTTAGTCAATTGTAGAACCCGTACTGTAGAGTTTAGATTTCTTGGTGAACAACTCTTAGAGTGGAAGGGTAGTTCAGTTGTACCTGTAGATCGTTTCATTTTCTACATTAAGGACAGAAGGAGGATTTCTAAGTGTTGTGTGTACCATCTAGTTAGGGTTAAGTATGCTATGTCTGAGATCCCAACTATCTAATCAATTCCAATAGTATGTGAGTATCCAGAAGTGTTCCCAGACGATCTACCAGGAATCCCTCCCGAGCGTGAGATTGATAAGAAGAAGTGGTCTGAATAAATCAATGAAGTTAATTTTTCAAAAACATGATCAGAAAAATGTAGTTTTTGAAAAGAAAAAGAAATCCATTTTATCATTTAGACGAAAAAAATATTATGATTCTTAAGAACTCAACGGGCCCTTCCCCTTCGAATCAAACAAACAMAGAAGGGAATCCCGTTGAGTTCTTACGCTTTCATGTTGACAACTCAATTCATTCGATTACTACAGGGATGAACCCAATCCGGAATATGAACCATAAAAGAAAATACCTATTAAACCGATTACAAGAATACCAGCTACAGTACCTATTTGTATTGACCTCCTTCCCAATACGCAACCTATATCTATTCCTCCTTACAGAATGTCCCTAGTCGAGTTAAAGGAGTTGAAGGAGCAATTGACATACCTTTTAAATGAGGGATTCATCAAACCTAGCAAATTCTCGTGGGGTGCACCAATTTACTTTGTCCACAAGAAGGATGGTTCTCTTCGTATGTGCATTGATTATCGGCAACTGAACAAGGTTACCATCAAGAAAGGGTATCCTCTTTCCAAGACTGATGATTTGTTCGAACATATTCAGGGTGCTAAGTGTTTTTTAAAGATAGATCTCAGATTCGGATACCATTAGCTCAGGGTTCAGGAGAGTGATATCCCGAAGACAGCCTGTAGGACTCAGTATGGTCACCATGATTTTGCAGTTATTTCTTTTAGACTAACGAATGATCCTTCAACTTTTATGGATTTGATGTATAGGGTGTTCAAGCTATACGTAGATATGTTTGTGATTGTTTTCATAGATGACATCATGATATACTCTCGGAGCAAGGAGGAGCATGCAACTCATTTGAGGGTGTTGCTACAGACTCTCAAGGATCTCCAGTTGTATGCTAAATTCAGTAAATGTGAGATTTGGTTGAACTCACTGGCGTTTTTGGGTCGCGTAGTGTCAAGTGAGGGTGTACAGGTAGACTCTCAAAAGATAGAAACGGTGAAGAATTGGCCTAGACTAGTGAATCCTTCGAATATCAGGAGTTTCTTCGGTTTATCTAGGTATTATCGGAGATTTGCTAAGGAGTTTTCATCCATTACATCACCATCGACAAAACTGACATAGAAGAAAGTGAAGTTCCAATGGTCGGAGGCTTGTGAGAGGAGCTTTCAGGAGTTGATGACCCGACTCACCTCAGCACCGGTGTTGACCCTACCTGAGGGTACCAATGGGTTTGTGGTTATTGTGGTGCTTCGATGATCGTCCATGGGTGTGGATTGATGCAGCATGGAAAGGTTATAGCATATGCTTCCACGCAGCTGAAGGTTCATGAAAACAACTACCCGACTTATGATCTTGAATTGGCGGTGGTGGTATTTACCTTTAATGATTTGGAGACACTATTTGTACGGGGTCCATGTAGATATGGTTACGGATCACAAATTCCTGGAATACATGTTTACCCAAAAGGATCTAAGTCTACGTCAAAAGGAGATGGTTGGAGCTACTCAAGGATTATGATATGAGTGTCCTTTACCATCTGGGAAAGGCTAACGTGGTATCAGATGCTCTTAGTAGAATTTCTATGGAGAGTGTGTCCCATGTAGATGAAGGGAGGAAGGAGCTGGTGAAAGATGTGCATCGTCTTGCGTGGTTGGGAGTTTATTTTGTTGACTCGGCCGATGGTGGTGTTATTGTGCAAAATGGGTAAGAATCATCCTTGGTGTCCGATGTTAAGGCTAGGCAAGACGAGTATCCTATTTTTGTGAAGTTAAATGGAACTATTCAGAATCAGAAGGTGGAGGTCTTCTCCAAACGGGGAGATGATGTGCTTCGATACCAGGGTCATTTGTGTGTTTTGGATGTTGATGATTTAAGAGATTGGATGTTGCACGATGCTCATGGTTTCAGATACTTTATACATCCAAGTCCCACAAAGATGTACCTTAATCTACGGGAAGTCTATCGATGGAATGGCATGAAGAAGGACATTGAAGAATTTTTTGTTAAGTATCTGAATTATCAAGAGGTGAAGGTAGAGCATCAAAGACTTGGAGGTGTGCTTCAAGACATCAGTATTCCTACTTGGAAGTGCGAGGAGATCAATATGGACTTCATCATAGGGTTGCCTCGCACTCATCGATAGTATGACTCTATTTGGGTGGTTGTGGATAGATTTACCAAACCAACTCATTTCCTATCAGTCAAAACTACTGATTCAACAAAGGATTATGCTAAGTTGTACATTCGATAGTTAGTTCGGTTGCATGGAGTGCCATGGTCGATCATATCATATAGAGGTACATAATTTACCTCACATTTTTTGTGATAGTTTCAAAAGGGACTTTATACTCAGGTCAATCTTAGCACAACATTTCACTTGCAAACAGACGGTCAGGCGGAGCGGACTATTTAGACTCTCGAGGATATCTTGAGAGCGTGTGTGATTGACTTCAAGGGTAGTAGGGATGATCATTTTCCTCTCATTGACTTTGCGTATAATAACAACTTTCATTCCAGCATTCATATTGTTACATCCCGTAAGTTTCTAGCATTTAATCGGCCTAATCGTATGTGGGTTAAGAGTTTTAGAGTGCTATACGTACTAGGAAAGGGCCCGGGGAAAGGCCGAACGAGTGCTAAGTTGGGATTTCGCGAGAGGAGGTCGAACCAAGCTGGCCAGAGGGGCAAAGTGGCACGGAGCTACTCCTCCGCGTAAGCCAACGTGTCATGGAGCAGAATCAATGCGTTGGCCACCGTGCCAGGTTTCCTTGTATGCTGCTTCAAGTATATAGAGGCCTCACCCTTAGATTTCATGTTATTTTTCAAGTAAACCACGACTAGCAGAGGTGAGAACGAGGGAGAACATCTAATTTTCATCCGATTAAGCCGCTAAACGCCGTTCAAATCCAAATTAACTTTGGATATCGAAGTAGAAGGTTGCAGGGAGAATTTCTACGGAGTTAGTTTCGTGAAATACACCCGGAAAATCATCGTCCCGCCGAGCCAAAGTTGTTGGAATTGCTCCAAACTAGTATCAATATAATCGAAGGCTTGAAGTAAGTATTTATCCCTTCTAGATTCCTGAGAAATTATGAGTTTTTGATCGTTTTTCGATAAGTTGAAGTATAGTCAATATATATATATATAGAAGTTATTGTTTTTCTTCGAATTCAGTAACGAAGTTGGCCCTATTCTTCCATTAATATGATTACAGTTGAGAAGGACAATTTAACTCGAGCTGATACTCATCAGTTAGTGAGAAAACGACGAACGACTTATGTAAGGCTTAACTCTCGGCAAGTATCCTTGTCGTACAGTGTTACGACTTATGTTCTCGAATAGAAATAATGATCTCAGATGCTGCAGAAAGTTGCTA
>JACEIK010007810.1:20006-32102 GCA_018107945.1 Datura stramonium
ACAGATATAAGAATCCTTTTCCTAAGATAATAGGGTAAATTTCCATAACTGGTGCCTCCTGAGCCACGATAGATCCTATGACCCGTAGCAGGATTGTACGTGTCGTACCTGCTACTGTATGTCCTTGGACTGCTGAAATTTGGCTAAGTGTTGGACCTTGGTACGACTCGTACATGCTTTCTACGATTCATACTGTTCTTCCTTGTCTTGACTCTGAGGGTTCTCAATTTTTATGAAGTTTTTCATGAGTGTGATGGTACGACTCATATCTTGATGCCACAACTCGTACTGTCTATCCGTGTCAGGAGTCAGCCTCTTGTGCAATTCTTTTGAATATTTCCATGACTCAATGCTATCGCTCGTACAAGCATTGTACGACTCGTACTAAGAGTCATAGGATGCACTCTTCATAACTCAGCCATATGGAACTTTTCAGGGTCTTCAGTACGGCTCGTAGCATCAACCTACGACTCGTATTGAGACTTGCGACTTTAGCCTATTTTCTGCACTTTTAGGCTATCTTTTGCACGTTCTTGCTCCAACACCTATTTGTCCTGTAATCAAAGAAAAAGTGCCTTATATCCATATAAACACACCTAAGTCCATGCTATTTTCTTTGTTTTAAGCGTCGAAAGTGTTGTAAACTCACAGCACATCAACACCCTCAACTTAAAACTTTTGCATGTCCTCAGGCAAAGAAAAGAAAAAGAAACTAAACACGATGCTCAATTAGAAAATAAACCTAGGATACTACAACCAATACCAAACAAAACTTGCACTATACATTCAACAACTTTTTGACCCTTCTTTCCATGAACAATGATTAGTTAATGTACCATAAGCAGCCGCAAAACATGCTAAGCAGGGATCAAGACATGTCGTCTAGCTATCAACAAGCAATCAAGTCATCACCGATGCTTTACGGACAAACCAATGGTAAAAGTAAACATAACCCATGTACCCTCACAACAAATAAAGTCCTCACTTATAGATATAGTGTCAGATATTGCACGGGACTAAACAAGCGAGACTCTTACACTCACAAAGAAGTTTCAAGTACTGTGTATCAGATACCATAGGCTTGCCCTTATTTTCTCTGCTTCGGTCTGTCAGATAGTCAGATTAGGATCACTATAGGACTTTCTGTGGCTTGTAATGTAGGCTTTAGGGCTGGACATGATAAATATGAGAGATTTTTGAGTGACTATCCCTTCCTTTGCACTACATACATTGGCTTCACCATTTACCTATTTCACTCTCTTTTCTCTTTTCATTCCTTTTCCTCTCTTTTCACCTCTTTTGTATGCATTTTTATGGGTGTGGTTTATTTTCAACCTTTTCAAGCATTATTTTTTTATTTTGAATTTTCTTTTTTAAGATTTTTAACTTTTTCATTTCTTTTTTTTCTATCACACCACACCTCATTTTTAACCTTTTCTCTTTTTTTCCCTTATCCGCGTTCCCACCATTTATGCACCTCTACTCTAACCACCCTCAACTTAGGCATTTTGCCTATGTTGAGGTTCACAATGTCCAAGGAAGGACCAGGTCCAAAACAGGTTCATTATAAAAATAGGTATGGTTCATTGGTTAGTCAAAGAAAATTGGCCTATTAAAGGCTCAAAATGGAATCAAGGGAATCATATGATTTTGATAGGTTCATTTAGGCTAAAAGTGAGCTTAACAAAAAATGTCCTATGATCATATCCTAACCAGGAAAGAAATGGAATAGTAACTTGAAACTAGCAATCTTAGGGAGAATCAATCTTGCGTAATCACATCATGAAAACTCAGCGTGATGCGAAAATGCCATTTTCATAGATTTTCATAATTATTTGAAGTATAAGCAAGTTGGCAACGATCTTTAGTTAATTTTACATTTCAAGTGTTCAGTAGTTTAATTCTCCAAACCATTTCCCATTTTATATGTTTTGTAGAATAGCAAAATAAAGAGGTAAACATAAACGATTAATCTGACAAATCTCTGAGAAATTGATAATCGGAACTTCACCATCCTATATTACTTGAAGACCATGTGCACTTGGGTATCATCAAGTTTTTGGTGCTGTTGCAGGGGACATGAAGATTGATTAATTGTTTGTTGGTTAGGATTTTTATTCTGCTATTCTGTATACATTGTATAGATTTTTATTTTTATTTTTTAAAAGTATTTGAGAACTCTTCTTAACATGAAATCTTGGAATATAAATGGGTCGACTGATGTGTATTCTTATTTTGGTGATTCATGTATGAAGTGTGGAGACCTCACTTTTGGCAACAATGTCATACTTGTGGTGTATGTTGTGGTCTTGATGGCCATTGGAGTAGTTGCCCAAATTTTTATTCCCTTTCCCCAAACCCCTACTATGATCCTCCTGTTATATTTTAGGCTTACAGGAATAATGAAGAAAAGGAACATCATGCTCAAAGAAGTGATATAGTAAAACAGGTCCTGGAGTAGATGGAAGTAATGAGGGACAAACTTACTGAGCAAGGAAAAGCCTTAAAAAGGATGAGCGCTAAGCTCACAGAGATGATGGCTAAGGCCTCAACTTGTAATGATTTGCAGGTCACGGTCTTAGTCAATACTTAAGAGGAACCTCACGTGGAAAGAATAATAGAGCTAAGACAAGAGATAGACCAATTTGGTGCAAGTATACATGACCTGTAGGCTCTTTTGAATGAAAAAGTTGACGTGTCTAAGACCCAAATCCAAAGTGTTGTGGATACTAGCCAATTCATGGAACAAGAAGAGGAATCCCAACCATTAGCCTATTCGTTGTTGGTTGATGTCATTTTTGAGGAGGTGGATAAAAGTGAGGATGTCAAACTGTAACACCCCAAAAGTTTCCAAGATTTAAACCAGGAATTTAATTTGAACTCAGCATAAAAATCTGCAAAAGTTCCTCAAAACGACTCATCTAACGAGTCATTATTGGAACTAACGGGTCGTTGATGTAGTCATTGAAGTGGTTTGGGAAAGTATCCATGGTTTCAAGTCAGTGGCAACAGATGGTTGTAAGGGGTCGTTGCTAGGGTGATGATCGTGGTAAGGAATTTAAGGGTTAGTCTAGTGGGAACGATGAAAGGTGAAGATGATTTGTTGGATCAAGTAATGACTCGTCATGTCAGTCAATCGTTGGCTGGATTACTAGTTTAGGAACTAGTGTAGTTAACGGAAGGTTTTGACGAGTCGTTAGATATAGAAATGACTCATCCTATCAGTCGTTAGTTGGAGAAGTTGAAACCGTGAAATAAATTCTAGTGTACTTAACGGATGGTCACCATGAGTGAGGGTCATGGTCTCAGATCGGGCAATTTTTCATATATTTCCTAGGGGTATTTTGGTAAATTCCTACACTTCCTGTTTAACGTGACGTCGTTTGGGCTTCTAAGAGACCTTTTTAGGGCATTTTCAAGCCTAAATCCTCATTCTATCAACTCTCCTTCCTTTCCTCTAAAGATCAAAGATCCTCCAAAGGTTTGCATCAAGGTTTCAAGGTGTAATTTCAAGTGGAATCTCTCCTACCAGGTATGCGGGTTTTTCAACAAGGATACTCTTCCATCTTTATGCCTCAAAATGTTTTATCAAAAACTCAATTTAAGATATTCTAGAAAAGCATGACCTAGGGTTTTGATCGATGGGTGATTTCTTCTATATCGTACATGAATTCTAAAGCCCATTAGGATTATAAGTTAACTATAATTGTAGAATTATTTGGTTATCTTGAATTGTGCTAGACGATGAAAATGCATGATTATAAGATGTTTTTCATGAGATGGATCAAAATTAATTAGTATTCTATTATTGTTTACTCGAATTTATCAATCACTCGTATCCATGTATAAAATATGTGAAGATTGTAAGAATTTCCCTAATAATTAGAATATACTATTTGATAACTATGTTGAAATGAGCTTAAAGTTTATGGGCTTGATCAATTGAAAGTAAATATGTATTTCCATTATGTTTTCGATGGAGATGGTTTGAGTATGAGGTAAACTTATGATAATGACCTAATTATTGTATCTTTCTCGTGAATTGAAGTGAATTATGAAATGAGTCCTATGAAATAAAAATATATGCTTCTCCCATGAATTTGTTGTGAATGTTAAGGTATGAGTTAAGTGTTTGGGCTTCCACAAATCTAAGTATGTGAAACGATGTATCTATGCTAAAGTGTAATTTGGACCTACGGATCCTACATGGCCCTATGTTACATGTTGAATGATATGAATTCGAAACTTGAATATTGTGGATATGTGAATCTATAGATGCTTGTCAATGTGAGATGGTTGAAGCAAATGTTGATTTGGCACCACGACGATATGAATTATGATGATAAAGCATGAGAATGATGTTTCAGACTGTTGGGCTTATTGTTAGTAGAAAGTAGCCCTAATCCTTTCTAAATGAATGTCGTATGATGAGACCAGTAAATGCTGATGTTACTGATTAGCTGTAGTAGCCTAGACCAGATGTAAAATGTTGAATTAGTACTCCTCATGTTCTAGTCAGCCAGGGACTCTCCGTAGCTGAGAATGTTTCCCTTGGTTTAGTTGGGATTCTCCATAGAAGAGAATGAATCCCTAGTTCAGTCGGGACTCTCTATAGAAGAGAATGACTCCCTAGTTTAGTCAGGACTCTCCATACGAGAGAATTACCCCCTAGTTTAGTCGGGACTTCCATAGCAGAGAATGACTCCCTAGTTTAGTTGGGATTCTCCATAGCAGAGAATGACTCCCTAGTAAAGTCGGGACTCTCCATAGCAGAGAATGACTCCCTAGTAAAGTCGGGACTCTCCATAGCAGAGAATGACTCCCTTAGTTTAGTTGGGACTCTCCATAGTAGAGAATGACTTAGTTATGTTATTAGCATTATTCGATTACATATGATTCACACTTCATATTAGAATAGATATAATATAATGAAATGGAGACTCTGTTACCCGCAGTTACCCAATACAATGTATGATGCTAGCTTTAGCTTTGGCTCCCATTAAATGTTCAGTATTTAACCCTTATGCATGAGTTCGATGATGTTTCAGAATATGAGATCTGAAAGACAATTTCATGTATTCATGTGTATGTGACTCATAAGAGGGTTGTTGCATGCTAAATCAGTTATGTCGATGTACTTTGTTATTTCATTATTGTATACTTGTATATTTAGTTGTTTACATTTTTTCCCGCATGCTCAGTACATTCCAAGTACTGAACACACACTTTTATGTTCTATATCATTTCATGATATAGATTCAGGTATCTAGACTCAGACCCATGAGTAGACACGCTCCTCCATCCATCTTAGCGGATTGTGGTGAGTCCTCCTCTCTTGAGGACGAGGTCTATGTTCTTATTCAGTTGTATTTTAGTTTTCAGACTTGAGAGTTAGCTGAGGACCTGTCCCAGCAACTCATCAATTTAGTAGAGTCTTTCAAACATGTGTAATCAAATTTAGTCTATGTATTGTGTTTTTGTTAGATTTTGTCTTTAAATGTTAATCTTGGCTGTAAAGTTATCTTCCGCTTAGTTATGTTTTGTCATCTATTTATATTGTCAAGTGTTATGGTATGATTATGTCATGGGTCAACTTGGAACCTTTCGGATTTCTTTGTATCGTGTTACGACTAGGGTGTAAACTCGGGTCGTGATAAACTTGGTATCAGAGCAATGGTTTAGAGTGTCCTAGGGTGTCCGAAAGCCGCGTTAAGTAGAGTCTTCTTCATGGGTGTGAAGCGCGCCTCACTTATGATGAGCAGGCTACGAGATGTTTTAGGAATGTTCCTTTTTCTTCATGATTCTTATCATGCGTAAAGTATGAAACTCTAAACAGTTCCTCCCCTGACTCGTGCTTTACACGCTCGCAGATAATGCCTCCCAGACGAGCAAATGGAAGAAGAAATGGTAATGGAAACCAGTAAGTACCACCAGCCCTAGCAAACCCAATGGACGACCATGTTACCCATATCGAGTTCGGGGAGACCCTTAATATGTTGGCACAGGGCATGACTACCTAGATTAATCAGCAGGAGATGGCTCGTGTTCCCCATAATGGGAATGTAGCGGTGGGAAGAGTAAGAGATTTCTTCCGGATGAACCCACCCGAATTCTTGGGGTCAAAGGTAGACGAGGACCCGTATGAGTTCTTGGAAGAGATTCAGAAGATCACCCAAATCATGGGGGTGATGGGAACTAAGAGCACAAACTTAGCCTCCTACCAGCTAAAAGGAGTTTCTTATATATGGTTTTGTCAGTAGAGGGACAGTCGAGGAATTGGAGCAGGTCCCCTAGGTTGGGATGAATTTACGACTGCGTTCCTGAACAGGTTTTTCCCTAGGGAGTTGAGAGAGGCGAGGAAGCAGAATTCATCAACTTGAAACAAAATGACATGACAGTCTAGGAGTACAAGTTAGAATTTACTCAGTTATCCAAGTAAGCACCGGAGATGGTAGCCGACCAGAGGGCCCAAGTGAGCAGGTTCATGAATAGAGTGTCAGACTCCTTGGCTAAAGAGTAAAAGACTGCCATGTTGTATAGAGATATAGACTTTTCTCGTTTGGTGATATTCGCCCAACAAATGGAGGTGGAGCATGTGAAGGAAAATGAGAGAGAGGCCAACAGGGCCAGGATAGGAGATTCAGAGTTTTCTTCACAGAGGACGAGTGGGGGACACCGCTCACATCCTGGCAGAAATCGTCAACCCCAACATTTTCGATAGTTAGTGCTCAATACAAACCTAGAGTAAAGGAGATTACGTATCCGTTGTGTACCAGCTGTGGGAAGCACCACTTGGAGTATGTATGGAAGGCTCGAATTTTCATTTTTGGTGCGGCAAGTCGGGCCATAAGAATCGACATTGTGCAGCGGCGAAGCGAGGCGAGAGTTGATCCTCGGTCATCTCTTTAGTAGCTCCGATAGCCCGTCCATTTCTGCAGGGTGCATCATCTGGCCTGGGTGGCAGACGTCGTCAAAACCACTCCTATGCCATAACAACACACCAGGATAATGGCAAGGCACCAGTAATGGCCACAGGTATGTTATAAATCTTGCATTACTCCTTGTATGTTGCTAGCCCCAAAACCCCAGTATTGAATAAGAAGCTCTGTGATTGTTGTTGAGAAGAGGTTGTCGATGTGTGATGCGAAAAGCTGTTAATGTAAGACTTGTAGTGATGGTTAGAGGTGAAAAGGGAGCTCGGAGTTAGAGAATTAGCCCCGACCTTAAGAAATATTCAGGAGCCTTAGAAGGATGGCTTTAAACTAAGGGGGAGATGGTAAGTATGAGAGACTAGTCGGATCTTGAATATGATAGTAGGTGAGTTCTAACCCTAACAGTCATGATGTGTCAATCTCTTCAGGTTCGGATAAACTCTCTTGTATTTCAGTTGAAGTTAAGTTATGCCCATCCCTATGCACAGACACCCAGAATTTCTAGATAATCGCTTCAGACAACAATGTCGGTCTTACTTTATGAATCCTTTAGGTTCATCTTCTTGTTATGGATCAATTATGTGTGTTAATTCATGTTTCCTAGTACGTTCAGCTCAAACTCAGTCTCTAGAAAATGCTTAGTAGCTCAGCAGGCTCAGGTTATCTCATGTATATGTTCAGTTATGGATGTCATGAATGATTCGTGCTCATGAGACCTTTAATTGCAGCCAGACCAGGTATCATGAATTCTAACCCTATAACAGAAAGTGATTTGAGAATGAAGGCTCAGTCCGTATCAGTTCAGTGTCAGTTAAAGGGGAAGAATCTTTCTCAGTGTTCTACCAAGTCCAATGTTAGATCCACGTCTTTCGGGTTCACTTGTTCCATGGCATGCATGTTCAATTTAGATATCCAATTTTGCTGTGTAAGGTCATCCTGAAGTTAGATACTTCATTGTTTTTAGCTGTGGTTGGTTGATTTTAGGACTTCAATTCTGTCCCTATACTTTCAGTATGTTAGCAAACATTCGAGGACGAATATTCCCAAAGGGGAGATATTGTAACACCCCAAAAGTTTCCTAGATTTAAACCAGGAATTTGATTTGACCTCAGTAGAAAATCTGCAAAAGTGCCTCAGAACGACTCATCTAACGAGTCGTTATTGGAACTAACGGGTCATTGAAGCAGTCATGGGAAGTGCTTTCGGAAAGTTTCCGGGGCTTCAAGTCAGTGGCAATGGATGGTTGTAACGGCTCATTGGAGCTAGCAACGATCCATGGTGATGATCGTGGGAAGGGATTTAAGGGTTGGTCCAGTAGGGATGACGGAAGGTGATGACGAGTCATTGGATCAAGTAACGACCCATCATGTCAGTCTTTGGGTGGATTACCAGTTGAGGAACCAGTGTAGTTGACGAAAGGTTTTGACGAGTCGTTAGATATAGCAACGACTCGTCCTATCGATCGTTAGTTGGAGAAGCTGAAACCGTGAAATAACTTCAATTGTACTTAACGGATGGTCACCACGAGTCGTGGTGAGGACTAACAACTAGTGGTGAGGGTCGTGGTCTCAGATCGGGCAAATTTTCATGTTTTACCAGGGGTATTTTGGTAAATTCCTATGCTTCCAGTTTTAAAGTGACGTCATTTTGGGCTTCTAAGAGTCGTTTTTAGGGCATTTTCAAGCCTAAACCCTCATTCTATCAACTCTCCTTCCTTTCCTCTAAAGACCAAGGATCCTTCAAAGGTTTTCATCAAGGCTTCAATGTGTAATTTTGAGTGGAATCCCTCCTACCAGGTATGAGAGTTTTTCAACAAGGATACGCTTCCATCCTTGTGCCCCAAAATATTTTATCCAAAACACGATTTCAATAATTCTAGAAAGCATGACCTAGGGTTTTGATCGATGGGTGATTTCTTCTATATCGTGTATGAATTCTAAAATCCATTAGGATTATAAGTTAACTATAATTGTAGAATTATTTGGTTATCTTGAATTATGTGCTATATGGTGAAAATGCATGATTATAAGATGTTTTTCATGAGATGGCTCAAAATTAATTAGGATTCTATTATTGTTTACTCGATTTTATCAGTAACTCGTATCCATGTATAAAGTATGTGAAGATAGTAAGAATTTCCCTAATAACTAGAATATACTATTTGATAACTATGTTGAGATGAGGTTGAAGTTTATGGGCTTGATCAATTGAAAGTAAATATGTATTTCCATTATGTTTTCGATGAAGATGGTTTGAGTATGAGGTAAACTTATGATAATGACCTAATTATTGTATGTTTCTCACGAATTGGAGTGAATTATGAAATGAGTCCTATGAAATGAAAATCTATGCTTCTCCCATGAATTTGTTGTAAATGTTAAGGTATGAATTAAGTGCTTGGGCTTCCACAAATCTAAGTATGTGAAACAATGTATCTTT
The DNA here is from genome assembly GCA_018107945.1 of Datura stramonium. Classification (NCBI taxonomy): domain Eukaryota; kingdom Viridiplantae; phylum Streptophyta; class Magnoliopsida; order Solanales; family Solanaceae; genus Datura; species Datura stramonium. The sequence continues at coordinate 29,378 of JACEIK010007810.1, forward strand.
GCTAAAGTGTAATTTGGACGTATGGATCCTACATGGCCCTATTGTTACATGTTGAATGATAAGAATTAAGAACTTGAATGTTGTGGAAATGTAATGCATGATGTGAATCTATAGTTGTTTGTCAATGTGAGATGGTTGAAGCAAATATTGATTTGGCACCATGACGATATGAATTTTGATGATAAAGCATGAGAATGATATTTCAGACTGTTGGTCTTGTTATTAGTAGAAAGTAGCACTAATCCTTTCTAAATGAATGTCGTATGATGAGACTGGTAAATGCTTATGTTTCTGATTAGCTGTAGTAGCCTAGACCAGATGTAAAATGTTGAATTAGTACTCCTCATGTTCTAGTCAGCCAGGGACTCTCCATAGCCGAGAATGATTCCCTTGGTTTAGTTAGGATTCTCCGTAGCAGAGAATGACTCCCTAGTTCAGTCAGGATTCTCCATAGGAGAGAATGACTCCCTAGTTCAATCCAGACTCTCCATAGCAGAGAATGACTCCCTAGTTCAGTCGGGAATCTCCATAGTAGAGAATGACTCCCTACTTCAGTCGGGAGTCTCCATAGTAGAGAATGACTCCGTAGTTTAGTTAGGACTTTCCATAGCAGAGAATGACTCCCTTACTTTATTTGGGACTCTCCATAGTAGTGAATGACTTCCTTAGTTATGCTATCAGCATGATTCGATTCTGTATGATTCAGACTTCAAATTAGAACAGATATAATATAATGAAATGCAGACTCAGTTACCCGCAGTTACCCAGTATAGTGTATGATGCTAGCTTTAGCTTCGTCTCCGATTAAATGTTCAGTACTTAACCCTTATGCATGAGTTCGATGATTTTTCAGAATATGAGATCCTAAAAAAATTTTCATGTATTCATGTGTGTGTGACTCACAAGAGGGTTGTTGCATGCTAAATCAGTTATGTCAATATACTTTGTTATTTCCTTATCATATACTTGTATATTTAGTTGTTTACGTTTTCCCTCCTATGCTCAGTACATTCAAAGTATTGACCGCACGCCTTTATGTGCTATATCGTTTCATGATATAGATTCAGGTATCCAGACTCAGCCCTACAGGTAGACACACTCCTCTCTCCATCTCAGCGGATATGGTGGGTCCTCCTTTCTCTAGGATGAGGTCTATGTTCTTGTTCAGTTGTATTTTAGTTTTCAAACTTGAGAGTTAACTGGGGATCTGTCCTAGAAACTCATCGGTTTAGTAGAGGCTTTCAGGCATGTGTAATCATATTCAGTCTATGTATAGTGTTTTTGTTAGATTATGTCTTTAAAATTTTATCTTGGCTTTAAAGTTAGCTTTCACATAGTTACGTTTTGTCAGTTGTTTATATTGTCAAGTGTTATGCTATGATTATGCCATGGGTCGACTTGGAGCCTTTTGGGGTTCTTTGTCCCCTGTTACGACTAGGGTGTAAACTCTGCTCGTGACACAAACATAATGCAATCTTAGAGTTAGGGCATATGGGTCTTTATTCTAAACACTTTTTGACATTGTGTTTGGTTGGCAACCTAGAAATAGAGCCTTCCAAGCCTATGGAGAGATGCGTAGATGAGAAACAGTGCCCATATATTCTAAAATTTATTATGCCAAAGAGACATGACGACATCCCTCACTTGAGGGCCAAGAAGGGCAAGATGCAACATTTATTACTTGGTCCCTTTATATTTACACCACCACCCCTTGAGCATAACAGAAAATTGAAAAAGAAATTAGGGGTGAAATTCATAAGATCAAATGGAAGGAAAAGTGGTGAAACTTGATGATGTCGTACCACGACATTAAATCAGGCGCTTGTTGGGAGGCAACCAATTTCTAATAGTGTTGTTTTTCTTGTTTTTATATAGTGTCATTTTTTTGTTTTTTTCTTTTGCAGAGAAGGGGAAGTCTGAGTACCTGGAATCAGAGCTAAGGAGCATGGTCTAAGCTTAAGTGTGGGTTCATGCGACCCATGAATCAAAGAGACATGCTACTAGCTAGTATGGATGGCAATAGGGCAGGTTAGGGAAGGGCAATCTTTGACCTATTTAGATTTTAATCGGCGCTGCCCTGCCCTATGTAGCATTTTTCAAAAAAATTGCCCTGCCCCACGCGCTAACTCCTACCCTGCGTCCCCCCTGTTTATGTTATCTTTCCTTTTCTTTTTTTTTTTTTACATTTAGCAACATGAATTTATTTTAACTTCTTTACCATCTATAAATGAAAGTTAATTGGATAAATACTTTATTACGACATCTCGCTTTTCATCCTTCAATTTTACAAAAATATATTATTCTAATTTTGTAAGTAAATTTTACTCTTTGTTATAATTTATTTGGCTTGATTCGAAACATGAAGGTTAAACTAACTAATGTTTGGTGTGAATATGAACATACAATCTTCAGTTTTTAAAAAATAAAATTTACATATTTAGAAATTACATCAAAACTACTACAAGTCATAATTATTTACCATTCAAAATATGTAGAAAATATTTGAAAGAATTGATTAAATAAAATATTCTTTTAATTATTTAAATAGTAACTAAGACAAATAAATTAAGACGAAATAATGAGTATAATTTTTTATGATAAAAGAACCAAAAATATACTTTAATAAGAAAATTCATTTCTCTCAGGACTATGTCTACAGATGATAGTCCTCCCATCTTTTAAAATATTGACATGATATTGCGAAAGAAGGTCACGTCCTTTCGGG
>JACEIK010007810.1:41872-68217 GCA_018107945.1 Datura stramonium
TTCAGGAACCCAAGCAAATAAAATAAGAAAGGATTTTAGGTGAGAAAACTACTCGAAAGATGAGGCAACATGCAGATCATCTGTCTGAAATACGGTCCGCACCTCAGTCCGTCCCTTCCTAGCTACAGATTCTAGAAACCTAGCAAAATAGGTTTGAACAATGTACTCAAAGAATGGTCCGTCAATTGAAGATTTAGCCCAAGCTTGGTAGAATGAGATTTCTAAAATATTTAGCAATGTACAGACCGTATTTTCAAAGGACGGTTCATTTTTCAAAGAACGACAAGCTTAGGAACAGAAGTAGAAAAGTAAAAGACGGTTCAAAGGACGATCCGTCCTTCCAAAAGATGGTCTATCCCTGCACACCTGAAACTCCGATGTTTGAATTTAATGGGCTTTTTGGGACATAGTATAAATATATTTTTTGTAATTTTTATAAAGCTTTTTTATTATTCAGTTCATACTTAGTGTAGAGAGTAGAGTAAAGCTAGAATAACCCTAGTTTCAAAGTAGATTGTACATCTACATTCTAATTTGAAGAATTCCTTCCATCTATTTTGAATATTTCAACTCTTTTTGTGTAAGAATGTCTAATTACTTTGTTCTTCATCATCTTCTTGTTATGGGTAACTAAAGCCAGATCAAGGGTTGTGAACCTGAATGATCCAAATTTGTTAAAATTGAGTTTGGGCTTATGAACATTGAGTGATCTCTGCTTTGTAGTATGTGATTGGCGGTGAGAGTCACCCAATCATGCCCATTTACCTTTATAATGCTTCAAAGAGAAAATTAGATTGAGTTAGCATCAATCAACAATGACTCAAGGCATAACCTTGCTTAGTGGGTTCTCCTTGACATATATTGAATTCCAAATTAGCAACAAGCAATTGGATAGAAGAAAGTTCTCTTCAATTTGACAAATTTGAAGTAGATTGACACCTATGGTGATATTGAAAGATACCCATGGGTTGCCTAAGTAAATTGCTTTCTTGTTTATCCTAGAGCACTCTCAATTCTTTCATATTAAGTGATTTAGGGGGATCGATCCAAGATTAGGGTCACTTTCGTAGAATTATCTTTAATTTCTTACAACCCTAGCTTATTATAAACTCTAGTCTTAGTTAATTTTCATTACTCTTAATACGAATAGACTCTAATCTTGTAATACTTTGTCGTTTAGTACTAGATAGTCTAGACTTCGAGTAGTCTCTGTAGGATTCAACCCCAACTCCTTGTTGGATTTTATATTTGCTGTGATTATTTACACTACCCGATATTAGGAGTGAATTTGAAAAACATCACCTTCAAGTAACTCAATCATCTACCTCAAACTCCAAGTCTCTACGCCTAATATCTTTGTAAGACTTTTGACAACTTTGTGTAGTCTTCAACCTTTTTTGAATGATTTTAACCTCTTCCATGGCTTGCTGCATCAAGTCTGGTCCTATCAAATCTGCTTCACTAACTTCAAACAAACCAATTGGAGATCTAAACCTCCACCTATAAAGGGCCTCATAAAGAGCCATCTGAATGCTGGAGTGATAACTGTTATTATATGCAAATTCAATAAAAGGCAAATGGTCATCCCAGTTTCCTTTGAAATCAATAACACATACTCTCACATATCCTCCAATGTCTGAACAGTCCACTCTGCCTAACCATCCGTCTACGGATGAAAAGTAGTGCTAAGATTCACCTTCGAACCCAAACCTTTCTGAAATGACTTCCAAAACTGGGTCGTAAACTGTGTGCCTCTATCTGATATGATGGATAACGAAACTCCATAAAGTCTCACTATCTATTGGATATATAGTTTGGCATAGTCCTAAGCTGAACCCATAATTTTGACTAGTAAAAATTGAGCTAACTTGGTCATTCGATCTAAAATCACGCAAATATAGTCATATTGCCTATGGGACCTTGGAAGACCAGTGATAATGTCCATATTGATCATCTCCCACTTTCACTCGAGAATTGCTATATTCTAAGCTACAACACATGGCCTTCGGTGCTCGATCTTAACCTATTGATAATTCATACATTTATCCACAAAATCTGCAATATCTCTCTTCATATCATTCCACCAATAGACTTCTCTCAAGTCATGATACATCTTAGTGGAACCTGGAAGGATAAAATATCTAGAGTTCTGTGCCTCTGCCATGATCCTCTCCTTGAGACCATCTATATTATGGAAATATAAAATTCCTTGATACCTCAGGACACCATCTCCCCCTCGTGCGAAAACCAACACCTTATTCTTGTGAACATCTTTCTTTAATTGAAGCAAGAGAGGATCTCTATCCTACTTTTCCTTAACTTTTGTCACTAAGGATGATTCGAACCCATTCTGAACAAGCACACTACCTTTTTCGGAGTCCAAAAGATGAACTCCCAAATGTGATAGTCTATGCACACCCTTAGTCAATTCTTTCTTCTGCTCTTCCACATGGGATGTGCTTCCCATAGATAGCCTACTAAGAGCATCATCAACTATATTAGTCTTACCTGATTGGTGGAGAATACTCATATCATAATCCTTGAGCAACTCAAGCCACCTTCTTTGTCTGAGATTCAACTCCTTTTGGCTAAACACGTACTTCAGGCTCCTGTGGTCTTGAACACATCAATATGCAAACCATAGAGATAATGACACCAAATCTTCAATGCAAATACTACAGCTGCTAACTCGAGGTCATGAGTCGGATAATTTCTTCTCATGAACCTTAAGATGTTTGGAGGCATAAACTATGAATTTGCAATTATGAATCAATATAAAACCAATGCTTACCCTGGAAGCATCGCAATAAAAAACAAAACCATCTGTACCCTCTGGTAGGGTCAATGCTGGAGCAATAGTCAGACGAGTCTTCAATTCCTAAAAGCTTTTCTCACAAGCTTTAGAATATTGAAATTTGTCCTTATTCTGAGTCAAGTAGTCAATGGAGCAGTAATAGTTGAGAATCCTTCTAAAAATCTCCTATAGTAAACCGCTAAACCAAGAAACTCCTAATATCAGTTGGGATAATGGGTCTGGGCCAACTCTTTACAACCTCAATCTTTTGAGAGTCAACCTTAATACCCTCGTTGGAGACTATATGGCCTAGGAAAGCCACTGACTTCAGCAAAAATTCGCACTTAGAGAACTTTATGAATAACTCCCTGTCCTTAACTGTTTGAAGGACTACTCTGAGATGATTAGCATGCTCCTCCTCACTATTAGAGTAAATTAAGATGTCATTAATGAATACAATAACAAACAACTCTAAATATGGCATGAACACTCTGTCCATGAGGTCCATAAATGTCGTAGGAGCATTATTCAAACCAAAGAACATAACCACAAACTCAAAATGACCACATAGGGTCCAGAAAACTATCTTGGGAATATCGTATTCTCTCACCTTTAACTGATGATACCCCGATTTGAGGTATATCTTTAACAAACACTTAGCACCTGAAGCTGGTAAAAAAGTCATCGATCCTAGGAAGGGGATATCTATTCTTGATAGTGACTTCTTTCAACTGCCGGTAATCAATAAACATAGTAAGAGTACCATCATTCTTACGCACGAAGAGGACCTAAGCACCCCAAGGTGAGACACTGAGGTGGATGAAACCCTTATCTAGGAGGTCTTTAACTGCTCTTTTAACTCTTTTAACTCAGCTGGAGCTATTCTATATGGAGGAATAAAGATAGGCAGAGTATTAGGAAGAACATCTATTCCAAAGTCTATTTCCCTATTTGGAGGAACTCTGGGAAGATCATTAGGGAAGACCTTTGGGAACTCTTTCACAATTGGAACTGACTGAAGGGATGGTGTCTCAGTATTAGAGTCTTCCACTCTTACTAAATGATAGACACATTCTTTTGAGATTAACTTTCTGGCCATAAGGTACGAAATGAAATGACCCTTAGGCATAACTAGACTACCCTCCCAAACTAAGACCGAATCATATAGAAACTAGAACTCTACTACTCGGGTCCTACAATTAACTATGGAATGACAGGAATACAAACAATTCATGCCTAGAATAACATCCAAATCCGTTATCCCTAACTCTACTAGGTCAGCTATGATATCTTTATGATGGACTGAAACTATACAATTTCAATAGATTCTCTTAGCTAAATCTGACTCACCGATCGGAGTAGAAATAGTGAAAGGCTCTAAGAGTTGTTCTGTAGAGATTCCAAACTTAATTACCACATAAGGAGTCACAAATGATATAGTAGAACCTAGAATAAGTAAAGTATATACATCAACGGAGAAGATTTTTAACATACCAGTGACAATGACTAGGAAGTTCTCTTGATCTTGGCGATTAGAAATAAGATACAAACGATTTTGACCTCTGCCTATCCTTGAAGTAGTGCCTTTTTGGGCCACTACCTTCTGAGGGAGTAGATTGAGCCCTGTTACCTTCATTACCCTGTCGGGATGGACAATCTCTCAAATAATGGCCCTGCTTGCCGTATCCATAACATCTATCTCTATCCAAATGACATTCACCCGAGTGGGCCCTGCCACACTTGCTACATGTTGGGTGTCATGGGTTCCTTAAGCTGGGTTACCTTGCTCTTTGGGCCTCTTATCATTTCTGTTACCTGAGGCCGGAGCATGAGCTGACTATGTAGGTCTAGAGGATCTCTTCCTGAAAAAGGACCTGTTTCCATTTCTGTTAATCTGTTGTATGGTCTCATTACCTAATATCACATATCTTTTACTCTGATGCTCTTCCTTTTCCTTCTGCTTATCTTCCACTAACTGTAGGGCATAGACCATGAGTCTAGAAATATCTATATTACTGATCAATTGAGAGACTTTACACTCCTTCTTCATGTGCTTAGCTAACTCAAAAACGAATTTACTCATCCTAGCCCTCATATCCAATACCATCTTCGGAGCATATTTGGAGAACTGTATGAACTTAAGGCTATACTTCTTTATGCTCATAGTACCTTACCTCAAGTTTACGAACTCCTTTACCTTTTGCCTTTCTCAGCTCCTAAGGGAAGAAGTGGTTTACGAAAGCTTCCTCGAAACTATACCATGTGGTTGGAGCTATATTATTACCTTGTCCTTGCTCCCACTAGTCATACCACAAATTAGCCACATCCTTGAGCTGATAAGAAGCAAAATCAACTCCCTCTGAATCGGTGGCGTGCATTTCCTTCAAAATCTTCCAGATCTTATCAATAAACTTCTGAGTATCCTCATCAACCTTAGATCCTATGAATATTGGAGGATTCATCCTCAAAATCTCTCTAGTCATAAATTCTCCTAAATCATGCAAACTAAAGCTAACTGGTGTGGAGTTCTAATAACCTGACTTGGAATCCACCAACTGAGTGAGCATCTAAATAGCCCCTCTGAACTCTGCCTCTAAATTACCCTTACTAAGAGGCTGAGGAACTGGTGTCTCAGGAATTCTGCCACTTGTAGACAGTCCATCTTGGATTCCAACATGCGGGGACCATTCCTAGTGCCCATCATGGTATATGGAGGCATGTTTGTTGGGTTCCTCTAACTAACAGCGCTTTTAGGAGGCATGATTTGAGACACGCTAATACATGAGTCAGGAGGAAGTCATTATACAGTTCAACTCTATCACACGATCTAGAGTATGAAAGAAGGGAAGTATTTCCTAATACTTCATAGTCTCCTTGTTATAGATGTGGCGTGCTTCACACCAATAAGAAGAACAATACTAGATGCGACTTCATAGACAACCTAGTACTTCTTGAAAACCCAAAGCTCTAATACCAAGTTTTTCGGGCCCCGAGTCTACACCCTAGACATTAATCGACACTCAAACCATTTTCATGATCCAAGCAAACCCTTGGCCTGACTTACTATCAGTTTAGATCTCAACACATCATAGCGAAAGTAATAACTCTATGGGCTCAATAAAATAAACTAAGATTTATTAACTGAAAGTAAAATAAATATTATAAAGTAACATTATGGACTCAATTCTAACTCTTTCCATGAAGCCTCTATAACTGAAGAATATGTGCTAGGGCATAGCTCCCATAGCTACCTCAAGCTCTATAAAATAAAATGACTCCAAAACGGGGACTCTCCAAAAATAGGAGACCTCCCCAATAGCTGAACAATAGTGGAATCCTAGCGTTGCATCTGTTGCTGATCCTATCTACTCGATTCTACATCATAATAAGATGTAGTGCCAAATGGCGTCAGTACATGAAATGCATTGTACGTAATAAGGCTGAATGAGACATCAGTTAAGCAAGAGTATACGAACTGAAAGAATAAATTGACTGAATTAACATAACTGAAACTAAAACTTTGAATGATGCATAAAACACAATGCAATCAATGTGTAAAACAATTATGCAATAAAATTATGAATCAAGAATATCTATGAAAAATATAGGTAAAGATGCATAACTTTAACTTGGGGAGTTTCTCATAATCGTCAACATCATGAATGAGCACATGATGCCCAATTATCACATTTAAGCTGGCAGAGCTATTCAAGCCTTATTAGGGTAGAGGACGTTAAATTGTAAATCCTTAACTGAAGTCCATACCAGGGACATATTTGAGGAGTCACTTGAATCACCGGCATGATCCTAACCAACGCTAGCTACGTAGTTCTAGGGCTTACGACTTATCTAATCTCTTCACCCAACTCGATGCTAAATAATCCTCCCAAAATACTATGCTCATTTAAACCATCAATCAACAACTAACAATCAAGAGAGGACGATCAACAATTCAATAGAATAGGAGTACAATCAATAATCAAGGACATCAATAATCAACTTAAAATGAAGAATTCAACAATGCCAATTCAACATATATATATATAGGGAAGAAGATAATTCAGGAATTTAGTCCAAAACCCTAGCTTTAATCTCAATGAACTATTGCATAGATTTAAGGTATAAGGATGATTAGAAATCCTTACTTTACTTAGCCTCACATACTTAGAAAGTTAAGCTTAAGTTCAAGCTTGAAGAACCCTAATTTGGAGACGAAGACTTCCTAGCTTTCTTGATGAACTTGAGAGCTAATGTTCTTGAATTCACATTGTAATGGAAGGAATCGGAGTTTTGACTACTTAGAACCTTAAATATACTCTTTAGGAATCCCAAAGTATTTTAGTTTAGGATGTAAAAACATAAGAAATTACTAAAATGCCCTTAAAAACCCATCTGCGATTTCTGTCCCGTCGAGTACTACAAGTCATACCACGACTCGTGGTGACCCCTGCGCTCACTGGAGTCTAGTTGAACACTCTCTAATCATCTTCCCCACAAGTCCATAGTACAAAGCATAAAATCATACCATAAGTCGTCCCTTGACTCGTGGTTTCTATGAACATGATCCACTTGCTGCTCACCATTGCTCATGTCATAATCCATGATTACTCACCACGAGTCGTTACATGACTTGTCCTATGAAAATTTTGCCCCATTTTAGCCGGTTTCTACTTCAAGTCTAGGGTATAATCTTAGGGACTTTTGAGTGTTGTTACAAAATATGCCTATCTGAGGCAGCTAAAAACATCTTTTACAAAGTACTTTAGTTATAGTTATAATAGATGTTTTAAAAACTCTGTTGAGCCTTGGCTCAAAATTCTCTGTACTTTACTGATGAACCTTCGCTAAATATCTCTATAAAAACTTATGGCCTCTATGCTCAAAATCTTTGTATCACGACCCGAGCATAGACCCCGAATGAGATACATGTCACAGCTCAAGAGTACACCCGGATCGTAGACACGGGACAAGGGATCCCGAGAGATCCAAAGTCAACCCATGACATAATCATACAACTAACTCATTCAATAAACATGAAGGAAACACAATTATAACTTAGCGGAAGTCTAACTTAGCATAACAATAGAATAAACATCTGAGTTGAATAGATGTCTAAGTCTGATAAGCCTCTAATATGGACGAGCTAATGGGACAACACCCCCAACTAGCTCAGAAATACCAAAACTGAAAATACGCTCATGAAACCGAAAATCTAGTCCTCGGAAGATGAGGACTCACCAACAGGTAGGTGCTAACTCTGATAAGAGGCTACGAATGGGGCTGAACTTGAGAACCGGATCCTACATCATGAAATGATGCAGGATAGAAAGTATGTGGTCAGTACGTGGAATGTACCGAGTATGCAAGGTAAGTAAAACTTCTTTGATAATATAAATCATTTAAATCCATTCATATATATAATAAACTTTGAGAGTAAGTAGAAGACCACATGCATTAATTCCGAAATCGAACTTAATCATAACGTGTTCATGCATGGCTTTAGAACATCATGAATGACTCAAATGACTCAAAGCTAAATCATAACATTTATATCAAAAGCTGAACAGTGAGTCAAACCTTGCTTTTCAAACATGCATGCATAAGATAATCCTCATGAGTAATGGATATGAAAATTCGAATGATATAGACAATAGGAGACTCATTACTTAACCGACATACCACGATAGAGCTTATGTGGTCCCGACTATTACAATCAAGTGGGCAGAGCCGTCCAAAATCTTGCTAGGGCTAGGGACTCTACCATGGTATCGATAACAAGTTGAAAGGGCCAATCGGGCGGGGTATATCTCACAAGGGAGGTCCCAACAATATAATCGAATAAACCTACGTTGGTGCGTAGTTCTGGGGTGTAGGGTTATCGACCCTTAGCCCTCTCGGTGCTAGACTCTTCTCCAAAACATGCAATGCTCTACATCGTATAAATGCGAAGCTCAACATCGTCTAATGACGAAGCTCAACTTGAAATCATGCATAAACTCAACATCATATGAAACGAAGCTCAACATTGTCTATTGAAAAAGCTTATTATGAAATCATGCATGCATTAGACATCATAGGAATATGAAGCTCAACAATGTCATCTCGACAAAGCTTAGAATAGAATTATGCTTAGACTAAACATCATGTGAAATGAATCTTAATGACAACATACATTTCAATTATGAAATTCATACATATGAGAAGCTTTATTATGATACATACCACAAGATCAAGAATAGGGGGAGGCTTTACTCCAAAATCATGTGGTAAGGTTACTTTAGAAAGATCACTTCATCATCATCAACATAAGGGCCTTGCCCAAAACCTTATCATGTTTGAACCCATTCAAATCATTTGAAAACATTATAATTTGGGAGATTTAACTTCAAAACGAAATAATATAGTCAATTCACGAAAATCGACATTCATACTCAATATTGGGCATTACCCAAAGATTCACCATACATGGGTCTGTTTAACCTTCTTTGAAAACATCATCAAAATCATGGGAAAGATTGAAAACATGTTTTTCATCATCTACTCCATCATCATCACATTATATTAGGAACTCCCCACACATGGGCCTTTTTGATTCAAATTTTAGAAAATAATTTTGTAAAAAGAAATTAAGTTAGAATCCGCCCAAGCTTGATAAATCATCCATATCAACTCAATTAATCATACCCATGAGTAGAAATGTAAGAATCATGGAATTGAATGAAAACCCATACTTGATCATCATAAACTAATAACAAATTGATAGGGAATGGGCATGGGTATGGAAAAAGGCAACCACTCACAGCCTTACATACCTGGGAATGAAGAATCCTAACTCTTCCTAATTGCCCAGCTGAGATTTCCCTTGAAAACCTTGAATTTCTCCTCACTTTATTCCCTTCANATATCAACTCAATTAATCATACCCATGAGTAGAAATGTAAGAATCATGGAATTGAATGAAAATCCATACTTGATCATCACAAACTAATAACAAATTGATAGGGAATGGGCATGGGTATGGAAAAAGGCAACCACTCACAGCCTTACATACATGGGAATGAAGAATCCTTACTCTTCCTAATTGCCCAACTGAGATTTCCCTTGAAAACCTTAAATTTCTCCTCACCTTCTTCCCTTCAATCTCTCGACCTTGCATGCATGAAGAAAATGGCCTAGATGGGTCTTTCTCAGCTTAAAACCCTCTATTACAAGCTTAAAACAACTTAGTATAGGCCCTTAGAACTTAGGAATTACGGAAAAGCCCTTACTGAAATCGCTAAAAAATAACTGTCAGGGGGTCCTAATGGATTACCTGATGACTCGTTACTAGGGCACACGATCCGTTGGTTCACCCGTCAAGTACATTGCCTTATTATTCAAGAAATTTCTACTGGCTTGGTAACGACCCTTCTAGCTGGTCGTTAGGACTGACGACAACTCGTTAGGTACCATTCGTCAGGTACACTGGATAAGCTTTACTATATTTCTCTAGGACCAACCCCCGATACACATGACGACCCGTGGTGACTGCTGCAACATTTTTCAGTTTTTCTCCTAATTCACTTCCGGGTCCAATTCTTGAATTCCCGGGGTATAACTATATCTCCCCCTTGGGAACATTCAAACTCGAATGTTATAAAAAAGCAAAAAACCCAGAAACAACAATCACTATNATATAGATGCTAATCATTGACATTCATGCCAAAAACTGACAAAATGACTACCCCCGAAGAGAACCACATAGTTGGTTAGAGTTTAGACATCACATACCTATATCATATCGTAAAACAAACTTATTCGCATGAATAGAACATGAAAAAAATGAATAGAGGTTTAGGGAAAAAAATTTGATACTTCAAACTGAAGCTGAGCCGGTAGGGAACAAATGGGGGTATTTATCCATCATATACGCTTCGGCCTCCCACGTGGCTCCCTCGACATGCTGATTCCTCCATAACACCTTTACTGAGGCTACTTTCTTGTTCCTCAGCTTTCGAACTTGTCGATCCAAGATTTCAATAGAAATTTCTTCATAACTGAGGCTGTCTTTCACACCAACGCTGTCTATCGGGACCACCAAGGCTGGATCACCCAAGCACTTTTTCAAAAGCGATACATGGAACACGAGATGAAATGAATCCAATTCCATAGGCAAGTCCAACTCATACGCCACCTTACCAACTCTTCTCACAACCCGGTGGGGACCAATATAGCGGGGACTAAGTTTACCTTTCCTTCCGAACTGCATGACTCCCTTCATGGGAGATACCTTTAGAAACACCCAGTTGTCTACATAAAATTCCAAATCTCTTCTCCTCAGATAGGCATACGATTTCTAACGACTATGAGAGGTTTTCAGCCGATCCCTTATCAGCTGAACCTTCACCATCGCCTCATGCACCGAATATGGTCCCATCACAACTGCCTCACCAACCTCGAACCATCCGATGGGAGACCTGAACCTTTGCCCATAGAGAGCCTTGAACGGTGCCATATGGATACTAGAGTGGTAACTATTATTATAAGCAAACTCAATCAAGGGCAAATGATCATCCCAACTACCTTTGAAATCCATCACACATGCCCTCAACATATCCTCAAGAGTCTGAATGGTTCGTTCTGCTTGGCCGTCCTTCTGAGGGTGAAAAGCCGTGCTTAGCTTAACCTGAGTCCCGAGCCCCTTTTTAAACAAACACTGCAATGGAGAAGTAAATTGAGTACCTCGGTCTGAAATAATAGACAAGGGCACCCATGAAGTTGAACCAACTCCCAAATATATAACTTAGCATAATCGTCTGCTGAATCTGTGATCTTGACCGGTAGGAAGTGAGAAGCCTTAGTCAACCTGTCCACTACAATCCAAATGGAGTCGTATTGCCGGCGAGTACAAGGTAGACCTGTAATGAAGTTCATATTGATTTCTTCCCACTTCCAAGTGGGAATGACAATATCCTGAAGTACACCTCCAGGTCTTTGATGCTTGGCTTTCACTTGCTGACAGTTTGGACATTTTGCTACGAACTCCGTAATATCCCTTTTCATACCATCCCACCAATAGAATTCTCACAAATCCCGACACATTTTCGTAGATCCTGGATGAATAGAATATTTGGTACCATGCGCCTCATGCAATATCCGAACTCTCAAATTATCAACGTACGAAACACACAGTCGACCCTGGTATCATAGCACACCATCCCCCATTGGGAAAAAATCTCCACTTTCTAATTCCGCACCACCTCCTTCAGCTTCCTCAATATTGGATCCTCATCTTTCATGGATTTAACATCAACTACCAAGGACGATTCCGACCCGTTATGCACAACAACACCGCCATCAGTCGAATCGATGAATCTAACTCCCAGCCTCGCAAGCCGGTGAACATCTTTCACCAATTCCTTCTTCCCCTCATCCACATGGGACACACTCTCCATTGAGAGTATACTAAGCGTATCCGCAACCACATTACCCTTGCCTAGGTGGTAAAGGACACTCATGTCATAATCTTTAAGTAACTCCAACTACCTCCTTTGTCGTAGGTTTAGATCTTTCTGTGTGAACACATATTGCAAGCTCTTGTGGTTGGTAAATACATCCACGTGCACCCCATACTAGTAATGCCGCCATATCTTCAATGCAAACACCACCGCGGCCAATTCAAGATCTTGGGTCGGATAATTCTTTTCATGCACCTTCAGCTGTCGAGAGGCATAAGCTATCACTCTTCCCAACTGCATCAATACACACCCAAGTCCAGTTCTGGAAGCATCACAATACACTACAAAACCATCGCTACCCTCGTGTAGGATCAACACTGGTGCTGAAGTAAGTCGAGCCTTCAACTCCTAGAAGATTTTCTCACAGCCTCCGATGATTGAAACTCCACCTTCTTCTGAGTCAACTTAGTCAAAGGCGCTGCAATGGATGAGAAACCCTCCAAAAACCTCCGATAGTAGCCAGCTAAGCCTAAGAAGCTCCGAATATCCGAAGGATTCACCAGTCTGGGCCAATTGTTCACTGCCTCAATCTTCTGCAAGTATACTTTTATGCCTTCTCTAGACACCACATGGCCCAAGAATGCCACGGAGTCCAACCAAAAATCACACTTGCTGAACTTCGCATACAATTGGCGGTCCATGAGGGTCTGAAGCACTACCCTTAAGTGAGTTGCATACTCCTCCTCGCTCCAAGAGTATACCAAGATGTCATCAATGAACACAATCACGAACATATCCAAATATGGCTTGAACACCCTGTTTATCAAGTCCATAAAAGTTGTAGGAGAATTTGTTAGTCCAAAAGACATAACCACAAAGTCGTAATGACCATACCGTGTTCTGAATGACGTCTTCGGGATATCGCTCTCTCGAACTCTAAGACGATGATACCTCGATCTGAGATCTATCTTCGAGAAGCACTTCGCACCCTAAAGTTGATCGAACAAGTCATTGATCTTGGGTAATGGATACCTGTTCTTGAAAGTGACTTTATTCAACTGTCGATAATTAATGCACATACGAAAGGACCCATCCTTCTTCCGAACAAATAATACTGGTGCACCCCATGGAGATTGGCTCGGTCTAATGAAACCCTTATCTAGCAAATCCTTTAACTGATCCTTCAACTCATTTAGCGCGGTTGGAGCCATCCTATAGGGTGGAATAGAGATGAATGAATAAGGCCTAAAATTAACTTAACCCCTTTAAAAGTCATCATTCATAACTCATAACAATATAGTTTAGGCCTTAGGAACTTTGGAATTACAGAAAAGCCCTTACTAAATTTGCAGAAATTAACTAATAGATAGTCCCAATGAGGGACCTAACGACTCGTTACCCTGGGCCACGACTCGTGGAGTCATCCGCTATGTACACTTCTTATATGATCATCTTGTCTTGTCACAAGCAACATCACAATCCGTTACTGGTGACCACAACTCGTGTTCACCACTCGTTATGTACACTACCTCCTTGTCGATTAATTCTTCAACTAGCTGACCACGACCCTCCCAACGAATCATAGGTACTGACCACGACTCATGGGGTCCTTCCGTCAAGTCCACTGTCCCTCTTCCTTTTCTTTTCTTATTCACCCACCCCAAGTCTGACCGAACGACTCATGGGGCCTGACCACGAGTCGTGGTCACGCCCGTGGGGATCCTATTTTTTAGATTTCCAAACTCCTCACCTGGTCTCCCCACGAGTCACATCATAACTCATAGGCTTCTATCACGGGTCACCTCATGACCCGTCCTGATACCTGGTGCCAATTTTGAGTTTTTCTCCATTTCAACTCCCGGGTCTAATCTTTGGGCTTCTGGGGTATAACAACCTAGAACCACAAATGACTCTAATATAATCCATGCAACATGCATAACATAAGCATAAGCATACAACTAGCCAGAAGCAAGTTATAAGATATAAGATAAGCGTAATAAATATGATATATCATAAAACGTATTATGAGACAACTAGTCAAACTATTGAATATCTATACATCCTAGTCTAAAAAGCCTCTAAACATAAGACGATCTGAAGGGACAAACCCCCAACTGGCTCTACAAGGTGCAGAATTGAAATGAAGAAAGAAAGACATAAACCAAAACTGACGTCATCAAATAATGAGGCCTCACCAATCAACGGCTGAATTTGGGACGAGAGCGTCTCTAGCAGCGTGGATGAGACTTAGCACCTGAACCTATATTATGAGACAATATAGCATAAAAGTATGCGGTAAGTACTTTGAATATACTGAGTATAGAGGATAAGTAAAACATAAAATTAAGGAAAACATGCTAAAAATCATGATTATGATATAGTCATAAAACATGACCTTTTATCATAAACTAAAGTGTAATGACCCAAGGTTTGCAAAAGAGGATCATAAAGCTTAGAATATTTGAAATCCTAAATAAAACTCATAAAATGATCAATGGGTCAAAATACTATAAGTCATCATAAAACATGAACGTGATGTAACATGGGATGGGCGGTTCTCATAATTGATATACTCCAAGTGAGCATGATAGAGCCCAACCTATAACCCTAGTTGGGAGGGTGTTCATACCTTGCCAAGAGTATGAACCATGAAGGCGTGATATCACTCATGAGCTCATCTAGAAGAAGGGATACACTCTCAAGTGGCGAGGACCCCTTATTCTTTGGGCGAAGGGAGACACTATCAACTGGCAAGTTCCCTTATCCTATGGAGGCACATAGTTTGGGACTTGGGTTATCTAAACCCGTATCCGCTCAGTGCTAAGTACTACTCCCAAAATATATATAGTTATCATGATCATACTTGAAAAATGGTAGGTTTGCGTGGTCTAGTTTAAAATTATGTAGATTCATAATTTCCTTGACATACGTGAACCTGCCATGAAAACTATGCTAAAAATTCAGCCGTGATACATATCCTTGAAATTCATGAGGATCCTACATAATTGGGTTAATCATGTTGACTTGAAAATAGAGAAATATAAGAGTTATTCATAGACATCAACACAATCATAATCATGAAATACATGTAAAATCATGAGAGAATAAATCCATAAAATAATATAGTGTTTTGCGTGAAAGGGTTGTAACCCTAAGAATTCGTGAAAATCACAATTGGAGACATAGGAGAATTGAATAAATGAAATTGAGATTGGGTTTGGGCATGAAGGTGAAAGAAATCCCCCATTAATGACCCCACATACCTGGGCTTGCTGAACTTGAGACCCAAGAGAATTGGAGAAGATGAACTCTAGCTTCCTTGGGAAACTTGAGAGTTTGATTTTTAATCTACGGTGTTTGGAGAGAAGAATAGGAGTTTATGCTAAGTAAAACCCTTAAGTATCCCCCTTAGGAAACCCAAAATAACCTGGTTTAGATGTAAGAATCATAGAAAGTTACAAAAATACCCTTGAGAACTCGTACTTACAAACTGCAAAACTAACACCACAAGTTACACCATGAGTCGATGGTTGTCACCACGACTTGTGGTGACCATTCATCATTACTGCTCCTATTTTTTCACTTTCTAATCCTCTTATCACAAATAGACATTAAGAGTCGTCATTGGATACCATGAGTTGTTTGGTGAATCATGGTCAACAGATTGATCTTGCACATTCTCTGAAGATCACACAATAGACAGACATAATGAGTCATTACTTGAGTCATTGTTTCTGGGGAAAACTTGACAAATTTCTAGAGTGTTTCTCATGATGAGGGACATCACAACTCATCACATTACCCTATGATTCTTGACATGAGTCGTTACAACTGGGTCCTAAATTTTTACTGGCTGCTCAACACGAGTCTAACTAGGACTTATGGTATTATCTATCGAGTCATACCAGGACTCATTCTGTTGGAAATTTTTTTACTTTTTGTTGGTTTCTTTCTTCATGTCTAGGATCTGTTCTAAGGGACTTTTGGGATGTTATACTCTGAGTTTCAAAAATAAGACTTTACTTTAGCTTTTGAAAATTATACTGTAAATTGTATTTTATATCTGAAAATTTCTTCATGAAAACTTTCTTAAAATCTACTCATCTTTATGAAAATAATGCATTTATCTCAAATTACAATGCTTTTTAAAAATAATGACTTTCATGCAATTGGGTTCATGAGATAAGAGACATGAACCAACATAAACAATAAACAAGGGGAGTAATGACCAACAGTTAAGAGAGTGGGATCATAATCAATAATCAAAAAATACAATAGATACAACTAAATTTGAAGAATTCAACTCATAGGGAAGAAGATCAAATCAAGAAATTGGGAAAAAAACCTACCTTTACTTCTATGAACTCTTTAGTAGATGTAGGGCATGAGAAAGAATAGGGATCATCACTTAGGTTAACCTTACATATCTGGAATGCAGGACCCTTGACTCAAGCTTGAAAATTCCTAGATGGAAGATGATGAACCCTAGCTTTTTGAGAGCTTGAAATCTTAAATATTCTTGAATTTACATTATTAAGAGAGGGAATGAGATTTTAGACTAATAAAACCCTTAAATATCCCCCTTAGGAATCCCTAAACATTTTGGTTTAGGTGATAAAAATATAAAAAGCTACAAAAATAACCCTAAGGTCCCGTCTGTAAATAAGTCATCCACTGACGATGGGTCACACCACAAGTTATTAGACCTCACCATGTCTCATGGTGAACTCTCATGGCCACTGAAGCTCTTTTGACTGATTTCTTATCTTCATGCCAGGGCAGCCAAGATGAGTCATCTTTTGTCCTCACGGCTCGTGACTTCCACCCGTCACTACTGTAGTTGAATTGGTCAATCTCTGATCCTCACACTATGGCTCGACAGGATGAGTCATCATTTGATATGATGAGTCGTTGTATTATCTCATGGTCCCTAGGAGAAAATGTCAAGTTTGGAGACTTGGCTGCCTTGCTCAGAACGAATGATAGGATGAGTCGTTATGTCCACCAACGACTCGTCAGTTATGTTATTGGAACTAGAAATTAAGAAACTCAGGTTGCTCATCACGATTCATGTCACGAATCGTGGTCTCTCACCAGGAATCATGATGTGATTCCTTTTGTGGAAAATTGTCCATTTTTGCTGGTTTTCTGCATCAAGTCTAGGATCTAATCTTAGGGACTTTTGGGGGTTGTTACATTATTTCCTGCTTGGAATTATTCTTCCTTGAATGAAGACTGAACTAGAATAATATGTGATCTAACTGGGAGTAACTAAACTGAAGTTAACTGAATTACGAAATATGCAACCATACTAGGGATTCTAATAACAACTAATGGGACATGAACTGATAAGAGTACTACGAGAGGAGACTATTATCTCAAGATGATACTGGACTAGGAGGGAATAGATGAGGATACTTGGCCATCATATCTGCTTCAGCTTCCTAACTAGCTCCCTCTACTAGCTGATTCCTCCATAAGACTTTCACAGAAGCAACCTCTTTGTTTCTCAACTTACAAACCTATCAGTCAAGAATCTCAACTGGGACTTCTTCATATGACAGGTTGTCTGTCACTTCCACCCTATCCATAGGCATAGTGAGTGAAGGGTCACCCACACACTTCTTAAGCATAGAGATGTGGAAAACTGGATGGACTGACGCTAATTCGGCTGGCAGCTCCAACTCATAGGCTACCTTGCCAACTCTCTTCGAAATCTGATATGAAATAATATAGAGAGACTGGAGCTTCTTTTCTTCCCAAGCCTTATAACACCCTTCATGGGAGAGACCTTCAAGTAAACCCAATCATTTACCGCAAACTCCAAGTCTTTACGCCTAACATCAACATAAGACTTTTGAACTTTGAGTAGTCTTCAACATTTTCTAAATGATCTTAACCTTCTCCATTTATTGTTGTACTAAGTCTATCCCTATCAGCTCCACTTCACCAACTTCAAACCAACCAATCGAAGATCTATACCTATGCCCATAAAGAGCCTCATAAGGAGCCATCTGAATGCTGGAGTGATAATTGTTATTATATGCAAACTCAATAAGAGGCAAATGGTCATCCAAATTTCCCTTGAAGTCAATAACACATGCCCCTAACATATCCTCCAATGTCTGAATAGTCCATTCTACTTGACTATCTGTCTATGAATGAAAAGCTGTGTTGAGGTTCATCTTTGTACCCAAACCTTTCTGGAATGATCAAAAACTATAAAGTAAACTATGTGCACCTATCTGATATGATTGATAATGAGACTCCATGAAGTCTAACTATCTTACAAGTATACAATCTAGCATAGTTCTTGGCTGAATTTGTAGTCTTCACCGATAAGAAGTGAGCTAACTTGGTCATTTGATCTACAATCACCGAAATCAAGTAATGTTGCCTACGTGACTTCGATAGACCGATGATAAAGTCCATATTGATCATCTCCCACTTCCCTTTAGGAATTGCTATATTCTAAGCCATACTATATATCCTTTGGTGCTCGATCTTAACCTGTTGATAACTCGGGCATTTAGCAAAAAAGTTTGCAATGTCACTCTTCATACCATTCAACCAATAGACTTCTCTCAAGTTATGGTATATTTTAGTGGAACTTGCTGAATCAAATACCTGGAGCAGTGTGATTCTTCCATGATCTTATCTTTGAGACCGTCTACATTTGGAGCACATAGCCTTCCTTGATACCTCAAAACACTATCACCCCCTTGTGCGGAAGCTAACACTTTCTGCCTATGGACATTTTCCTTTAACTAAATTAAGAGGGGATCTTTGTCTTGATTTTCCTTATCTTCTTCCACTAGAGGTGATTCGACCCCATTTTGAAGAAGGACACTACCTTCTTCGGAGTCTAGAAGACAGGCTCTCAAGCATGAGAGTCTATGCACAACCTTAGTTAGTTCCCTCTTCTCTTCCTCTACATAATTTGTGCTTCCCATACATAGCCTACTAGGAGAATCAGTAATTACATTAGCCTTACCTAGGTGGTATAAAATATTCATGTCATAATCCTTGAGCAACTCGAGCCACATCCTCTATCTGAAATTCATCTCCTTTTGGATAAACACATACTACAGGCTCTTATGGTCTGTGAACACATCAATAAGTGTACTATAGAGATAATGGCGCCAAATATTCAATGCAAATACTACTGTTGCCAACTTTAGGTCATGAGTCGGATAATTCTTCTCATGGACTTAAAGATGCCAAGCGGCATAAGATATAACCTTACAATTTTGATCAACACACAACCAATGCCTACTCTGAATGCATCACAATATACCATACAAGAATCCGCTCCCTCTGGTAGGGTCAATATTGGAGCAGTAGTCAAATGAGCCTTCAATTCCTGAAAACCTTTTTCACAAGCTTCAGGCCATTGAAATTTGATCTTCTTCTGAGTCAACTTAGTCAATGTAGCAGCAATAGTTGAAAATCCCTCTACAAACCTTCGATAATAATCATCTAGATCAAAGAAACTCCTGATGTCAGTTGGGTTTGTGGGTTTGGGCCAACTCTTTACAACCTCAATCTTTTGAGAGTCATCCTGGATACCTTCGCTGGAAACTATGTGGCCTAAGAATGACACTGACTTCAACCAGAATTCAAACTTAGAAAACTTTGCGAACAACTCGTGATCCTTAAGTGTCTGCAGGACTATTCTAGGATGACTAGCATGTTCCTCCTCACTTTTGGAGTAAACCAAGATGTCATCGATGAACACAACAATGAACATGTCTAAATACTATTTAAACACTCTATTCCCGAGGTCCATGAATGCAACAGGAGCGTTAGTCAAACCAAAGGACATAACAACAAACTCAAAATGACCATAGTGGTCCTAAAAGCTGCCTTTGAAATATCACACTCTCTATCTTTAACTGATGATACCTTAATTTGAGGTCTATCTTTGAGAAACAAGTGGCACCCTGTAGTAGGTCGAACAAGTCACTGATTCTAGAAAGGGGATACTTATTCTTGATAACAACTTTGTTCAACTCACGGTAGTCGATACACATCCTAAGAGTATCATCTTTCTTTTGCATAAATAGAAATAGAACACCTCAAGGTGAAACACTGGGGTGTATGAAACCATTATCAAGGAGATATTTAACTGCTCTTTTAACTCTTTTAACTTGGCTGGAACCATTCCATATGGAGAAATAGATATAGGTAGTGTTGGAAAGAATATATATTCCAAAATCAATTTTCCTATATGGAGGAACTCCGGGGAGATCGTCTGGAAAGACCTCTAGAAACTCATTCACAATTGGAACTGCGTGATAGAATGGTGTCTCGGCATTGGAGTGTCTCACTCTAACTACATGATAGACACACCCTTTAGAGATTAACTTTCTGGCCTTAAGGTATGAGTTTATGTGACCCTTAGGCATAATGGGACTACTTTCCCAAACTAAGACTGGCTCATCTGAAAACCAGAACTCTACTACTCAGGTCCTATAGTTAACTATCGCATAATAGGAATACAACCAATCATGCCTAGAATAACATCAAAATTTACCATGTCTAACTCTACTAGGTCAGGTACGGTGTCTTTATGATGGACCGAAACTGTACAATCTCTGCAGATTCTCTTGACTAATACTGACTCACCGACCAGAGTAGAAACACTGATGGCTCTAAGAGGTGTTTTAGGGAGATCCCAAACTTAACAGTACATAAGGTCACAAAAGATAACATGATGTCTGTATCAAGTAAATCATTCACATCAGTAGAAAAGACCTTTAACATACCAGTGAAAATATATGGGGAGTTCTCTTGATCCTAGTGACTATACAACATACAATTGGTTTTGACCTTCGCCTTTCCCTAAAGTAGTGCCCTTATGGGCAAATCTGCCTGCTGAATGAGTAGATTGGGCTCTGTTATCCCCAATTCCCTACTGTGATAGACAATCTCTTAAAAAATAGACTTGTTGGCCACATCCATAGTCCATCTCTACCCGAACCACACTCACCCAAGTGGGCCCTACCACACTTTCCACAAGTTGGGTGTGTTACCCTGTATCTGAGACCTCTAATAATTCTTGTTACCTAGAGATGGAGCATTAGCGGCTGATTGTGTAGGTTCAGAGGACCCCTTCCTGAAGAAGGATCTATTTCTATTTATGTTCCTTTGCTTTGTGGTCTCATTACCTGCTAGCTTGGCCCTCTTACTTTGGTGTTCCTCTCTATCCTTCTCCTTATCTTCCTCTAACTACTGGGCATACACAATAAGTCTAGAAATTTCCACATCACTGATTAATAGAGAGCCCTTGTAGTCCTTCTTCACGTGCTTGAGCAACCCAAACATGAACTTCCTTATTCTCTCCCTAATGTCCTATATCATCTCTGAGGCATACCTAGATAGCTGGAAAAACTTAAGGCTATACTCTTTCACACTCATAGTGCCTTGCCTGAATGATGTGTTGTGAGTTTACAACACTTTTGATGCTCAAAACTAAGAAAATAGCACGAACTTAGGTGTGTTTATATGAATATAAGGCACTTTTTCTTTGATTATAGCATAAACAAGTGTTGGAGCAAGAATGTGCAAAAGAAGCCTGAAAGTGTAGAAAATGGGCTAAAGTCAAAGTCTCAGTACGAGCTGAGGTTTATGCTACGAGCTGTACTGAGAACCGTGAAAAGTTTTAGATGGTTGGATTGTGAAGAGTGCAACCTACGACTCTCAGTACGAGTCGTACAACACTGGTACGACCCGTAACACTAGGTCATGGAAATATTCAGAAGAATTGCACAAAAGGCAGACTCCTGATATGGATAAACAGTACGAGTCATGGTTTGAAGGTACGAGATGTACCATCACACTCGTGACAAACTTCATAAAAAATTAGAGTTTTCAGAGTCAAGCCACGGAAGCAAAGTACGACTCGTAGGAAGCATGTACTAGTCGTACCAAGGCCCAACACTTAGCCAAATTTCAGCAAGCCAATGACTTATGGATAGCAGGTACAACCAGTACAATCTTGCTACGGGTCGTAGGATCAGTAGTGGCTCAGGCGACACCAATTATGGAAATTCCCCCTGTTAGCTTAGGAAAAGTATTCTTTTATCTGTATAAATACCTTTTATGTTTTATTTTTAGTATAGAATGTTGGAAGTAGTTAGAGAAGGTTAGAGAATGAGGAAAACACAGAATTGAGTTGATTGACTTGTGATCAACCTTTTCTTGATTTATTTCTTGATCTTTGTGAATTTTTCTTGAGTTATTTCGGATAAAATCAAAGAAGCTCTTCTCTCATCTACGATTGTAAGTATTGAATTATGTGTTTAATTATGAATGCATATAAAAACCTTGCAACTATGAGAGGCTAAAACCTCCATAGCTAGGGTTGTGGGAACCATGGTGGATTAATGAGCTAGAGATACACAAAAGGGATGCAAGACCAATGCAAAACACTTGTATTGTATTCTCTTCATGCGTAAGCCTTTCTTAACAGTGTACAAAGTTAGGACTTACCCGAATTCTTTACTTGCTTGAGCCTTGAGAGGTAGAGATTAGGAAAAGAGAATTACAACAAAGCCTTGATCTTGATGATCATTGTATTAACTTGTGTTGTGGTTGCAGGATAGTTAAATTTGGAACATATTGATAAAAAATAGTTTGAAACCGCTCATGAGACTTGACTCGTGATTGAGTATAGTAATCCAATAGGGACGAACCAGTCGTTTTGATAAACCCTAGTTATCAGTTCTACAAGTAAGCGTTGGTATTGATCATGTGTGTATACCCGAAGCAGTTATGAACCCATGGAGAACACAAACCCTAGTTATTCTTCAATCTTTATTTACATTATAATTTTAATCATTTTTTAGTTATTATTTTCTTAAACCCCCCAAATTGGAGTAACTAACCAACAAGTTCACTTACCGGCATTAGTCTAGATCTTCCATATTCTCTGTGGGTTCGACCCCAACCTCTTTGTTGGGTTCTTTATTGAAAATGTCCGCTTCATACTTCAGGAGGAGGTGTGAGTTTGAGAGTTATCAAAAGGTGGCACCGTTGCCGAGGAATATGACTAAGAGTAGATTAATTTCTTGTATTTGACTCTTGGTAGTTATTTCCTTAATTACTTTCTTTTTGTTTGTGATACCCACGGGTTGTTTCCTGGTGGATTCCAAGCACTCAGAGTAGTGGAAATTCCCTAATTTCGTTGAACCCCAAAATTGAACAAACACTGTGCAGAATGGAAAACCAGGAGCAGTGAGATGCCCGTATAGCTGAAGAAGCTACGCAAGGCAAGCTAGCTCGGCAAGCTACACTTTAGGATGTAGAGGATTTCAGAGACGAGGTTGTTAATGCCAATGAACATGGGCGGGGAAACAGAGGTCATAGATTTGCCCCTCAGTTCATCGATGATGAGGAACCAGACATTGATGAAGTTGGGTCTGCGTATCGGGAAGAAGGTCAATACCAAAATCAATCTCCCACTCGGGAGGAATACCTGGCAATTCATCAGGAAAGACCTCTGGATACTCATGTACTATTGGAACTGACTGGATAGTCAGGGTTTCGGACTCCACGTCCTTAACCCTAACTAGATGATACATGCTTAGAAATCATCTTCCTGGCGTTGAGGTAGGAAACAAATCGACCTACAGGCACAGCTGAAGTACCCTTCCATTTTAAGACTGGCTCATGCGGGAATCTGAACTCTACTGATCGGGTCCTGCAATTAATGGAATCCTAACAAGCATACAACCAATCCATGCTGAGAAAAACATCAAAATTAGTCATGGCTAACTCTATTAGATCTGCTGAGGTGACCTTATGGAGGACCAAGATCGGGAAATTTCTATACACCTGTCTAGCTATAACTGAGTCACCTACTAGAGTAGAAACTGAGAAGGATTCTGACAAGACATCGGGACTAACTCCGAAGCTTCTGGCTACATAAGGTGTCACAAAGGAAAATGTGGCCCCTGGATCTCATAATCCATAAACATCAACATGGAAAAGTCGAACATACCAGTAACCACGTCCGGGGAGGCCTCCTTCTCTTGACGGGACGCTAGGGCATAGAATCTATTCTGGCGCTGACCGTTAGCTGCACTGGTAGATTCCCCTTGGTGTGCTAGGAAATGGGGTGGGGCTATTGAGCTAGAAGCTGGGTCACGTCCCTCAACCTGATCCTATTTCGCTGCTGGACAATCTCTAAGCATGTGTCCGGGTTTCCCACACCCAAAGGACGCACTGGAACCTGCCAAGCACTGGCCTGTATGTCCTCAGCCACATCTGTGACAAGTAGAAACACTTGAATTTGCAGGTCTGCTGCTCTGACCCTTTAAGCCTGATGCTCGTCCTCTCTGATCATGCCTAGGACGAGATGGCACACTCAAGGATGATGAAGCTGGGGCGGATGATCTCTGGTGGGTCTGCTGACGGTGCCCACTGCTGGACCTCTGCTGGGAGAATCTGTGGTCCTCAGTCCTGGTCCTCTTGGCCTCTCTCTCTCTCGGATGGGCTGCCTCCATCTGCTGGGCGTACAACACCATCCGAGGGAAGTCCCTATCCTGATGGAGCATAGCAATCCTGCATTACTTATCTAAGTAACCTGCTATCCCATGCACAAACCTGCTCACTCGCTCCCTCTGATCGGCCACTAACTGAGGAGTATACTTAGATAGGCGGGTGAACTCAAGGGAATACTCTATTACTATCATCCTCCCTTACCTTAGATTTACGAACTCGGATTCTTTCAACTCCCTTATCGCCCGAGCGAAGAACCCATCGAGGAATGCAACCTAAAACTCCTCCAAAGTAACCGGGCCTGCTCCGGTGACCCTGCTATCCTTCCATTGACGGAACTAGATATGCGCAACCACCTTCAACTGGTAAGAGGCCAACTCCGTGCACTCAACACTACTCACCTCCATAACCTGGGTGATCTTCACGATCTCATCAACGAACTCATGTGAGTCTTCATCTACCTTGGACCCTAGAAACTCCGGTGGGTTCATCCTCAAGAAGTCCCTGATTCGAGCCGCCGCTGCACTGCCATTTTGCGGAACATGCGAAATAGGACTACTAATTGACTTGAGCGGTCAAGGCCTGCGCAAGCATATGGATAGCGACCCGGAACTCAGTGTGGGCGGCTGGCTCTGGTGCCTAAGGCTCCTGCATTGGTAGGACATGCTGATGCCGACGACCCTGCCATCCTCGTGTCCTTCCCCGTCTCCATTTCTCCTTCCATTCATCCTTCGAGGCGCCATGATTCTATAATTGCGAATAGCACAAATTAGAGGGATCCAAAGACTCTTTATCGCACGACATAGATCATGAAAGATGGGAACATTTCCAAAAACGTTTCGTAGCCTCGTCTTCATAAGTATGGCACGCTTCACACTCATGAAAAAGACTCTACTTAACGTGGCTTTCAGACTCCCTTGGAAATTTCAAACCTATGGCTCTGATACCAAGTTTGTCACGGCCCGAGAGTACACCCAGATCGTAGACACAGGACAAAGGACCCCGAGAGACCCCAAGTAAACCCATGGAATAAGCATACAACTAACTCATTCAATAAACATGAAGGAAACACAATTATAACTTAGCGGAAGTCTAACTTAGCATAACAATAGAATAAACATCTGAGTTGAATACATGTCTAAGTCTGATAAGCCTCTAATCTGGACGAGCTAATGGGACAACACCCCCAACTAGCTCAGAAATACTGAAACTGAAAATACGCTCATGAAAACAGAAAATCTAGTCCTAGGAAGATGAGAACTCACCAATAGGTAGGTGCTAACTCTGATAAGCGGCTACGAATGGGGCTGAACTTGAGAACCGGATCCTACATCATGAAATGATGCAGGATAGAAAGTATGTGGTCAGTACGTGAAATGTACCGAGTATGCAAGGTAAGTAAAACTTCTTTGATAATATAAATCATTTAAGTCCATTCATATATATAATAAACTTTGAGAGTAAGTAGAAGACCACATGCATTAATTCCGAAATCGAACTTAATCATAATGTGTTCATGCATGGCTTTAGAACATCATGAATGACTCAAATGACTCAAAGCTAAATCATAACATTTATATCAAAAGCTGAACAGTGAGTCAAACCTTGCT
>JACEIK010007811.1:39412-53901 GCA_018107945.1 Datura stramonium
ATATATATTCCCTTCACAATTAAAAACTTAGGACTAGAATTCATAGAGAAACTAGGAGGAATTTTGGGGACACAAGGGAAGAACTATTCCCTTGTTGAATTCCCACATACCTGGCTATGAATCCCTTGGAGAAGAAAGCTTGAATCGCTGCAAAAGATGAGAAGCCCTAGTCTTGCTTGAGAGTTCTTGAGAGGAAACTTACGCTAATTTCTCTTAAAATCTCAGTAGGACTGAGGGGGAAACCATTTAGCCCCTCTAAATCCCCACAAAATAACACAAAATGATGTAGTTTAGATTATAGGAGGCTAAAAAATTATTGAAACACCCTTAAGAAATTCGCAGGAAGAACTGACTACTAGTCCCCCATGAGGGACCCAATGGATTGTGCCAGTGACCACGAGTTGTGGTCACCTCTCGTGAAGTACACTACCAAAAATCTCAGACTGATCACCATGGGGGACATCACGAGTCGTGGTGTACCTGACGACAGCACCCACTCTTTAGCTACACTGCTAAATATTTCCTAACCTTAAATTTGTTATTGACCACGGGTCACATCACGACTCTTGGTCACTCCCGTGGTCACCCCAATTCTCTAATTTTTCTACTAAGTTCAAAGTCCTCACCATGAGTCACTTAACGACTCGTGGTCACCCCCATGGGTCACATAATGACTCGTTCTGTGACTTGGTGTAGATTTTCTAACTTTTTCTCCGTTTTACTCCCGAGTCTAGTCTTTGAGTTTTCGGGGCATTACAATATCTCCCCCTTGGGAACATTCATCCTCAAATATTGGAAAACATGCAGTAAAGAAGAGAATGGCAATATTTATACTCAAACACTAATCATGAAAGATGAAACTAACGGAATGACTACCTCCAAACTGAATCACAAGTCTGAACTGAATTCACTAATCATACACATATTGATTTACATGAAAGAAACTGGAACACACGAACTAAAAATAGTTTTGGGAAGGAAATTGATACCTTAAACTGATATTGAGCCAAAAGGGAACAAATGTGGGTATCTATCAATCATATTTGCTTCGGCCTCCCACGTAGCTCCCTCAACCTGCTGATTCCTCCATAGGATTTTGACCAAAGCTACCTCCTTGTTCCTTAGCTTACAAACCTGATGGTCAAGGATTTGGACTGGGACCTCTTTGTATGAGAGCCTATCTTTCACTCCCACACTATCGAATGGAACAATTGAAGTAGGATCACCAATGCACTTCTTCAATAGTGACACATGGAATACGTGGTGCACAGATACCAACTCTGAAGGTAATTCCAGCTCATAAGCTACCTTGCCAATTCGCCTCAGAATTCTGTAGGGTCTCACATATCTCGAACTAATATTTCCTTTCTTCCCAAATATCATTACCCTTTCATTGGTGAAATTTTCAAATAAACCCAGTCATCCATAGCAAACTCCAATTCTCTTCTCCTCACATCAACATAAAATTTCTGACATCTCTAAGCTATTTTTAATCTTTCTCGGATGAGCTGTACTTTCTGCATAGCTTCATGAACCATGTCTGGCCTGATTAAAGTAGCTTCACCCACTTTGAACCAAACAATAGGAGTTCTATACCTCCTGCCATATAAGTCCTCAAACGGAGCCAATTGAATACTGGAGTGATAGCTGTTATTGTAATAAAACTCGATGAGAGGCAAGTGATCATCCCAACTGCCCTTGAAATAGACCACACACGCTCTCAACATATCTTCTAGGGTTTGAATAGTCCGCTCAGCTTATCTATTTGGCGGTGGGTGAAAAGCTATGCTGAGATTGACTTGGGTACCGAGTCCTTACTGAAAAGACTTCCAGAAATGAGAGGTGAACTGGGTACCTTTGTATGAGATAATGAATAATGGCACCGCATGAAGTATGACCAACTCCCGGATATAAATCCTAGCATAGTCCTCAGCTGAATTTGTGGTTTTAACTGGGAGGAAGTGTGCTGACTTAGTCATTCGGTCTACTATTACCCAGATAGATTCAAGCTGCCGACGATTCTGGGGTATACCCGTAATAAAATCCTTATTCACTTCTTCCCACTTCGAGGTGGGTATCTAAGTCATGCCTTCCGGCCTCTGGTGCTCTACTTTGACTTATTAGCAGTTCGGGCACTTAGCTACAAATTCAGCGATGTCTCTCTTCATGCCGTTCCATGAGTAAATATCCCATAAATCGTGGTACATTTTAGTAGCAGTAGGGTGGATGGAGTATCTCGAGTTGTGTGCTTCAGCCTGTATCTGCTGTCTCAAATCACTGACGTCCGGTACACACAATTTTCCCTGATAACGGAGCACACCATCTCCCCCTTTGGAGAAAGCTTCAACTTCTTTTTTGATAACCGCTTCCTTAAGCTTAAGTAAGATGGGATCTTCATCCTGTTTGGACTTGACATCAACAACCAAAGAGGAATCTAACCCACTTTGCAATACCACTCCACCCTTAGCTGAGTTAACCAACTACACCCCTAACCGAGCTGGTCGGTGAATATCATTCGCTAGTTCCTTTTTTCCCTCTTCCACATGGGCCACGCTCCCCATAGATACTTTTCTCAGGGCATCCTCCACCACATTGGCTTTGCCCGGGTGATATGGAACGCTCATGTCATAGTCCTTCAGGAGCTCTAACCACCTTCTCTGATGAAGATTTAGATCTTTCTGACTGAATACATACTGAAGGCTCTTATGATCAGTGAAAAAATGCACGAGAGCCTCGTACAGATAGTGTCTCCATATTTTCAATGCAAACACCACTGCTGCCAACTCCAAGTCATGAGTCGGATAATTCTTTTCCTGAACTTTGAGCTGTCTGGAGGCATAGATTATTACCTTGCCCCACTGCATCAGAACGCAATCGAGTCCAACTCTTGAAGCGTCGCAATATACTACAAATCCATCTGATCCTTCCGGTAGGGTCAACAATGGAGCAGTAGTGAGTCGAGTTTTTAATTCCTGGAAATTCTTATCACATGCATCTGTCCACTGAAATTTCACTTTCTTCTGAGTCATCCTAGTAAGATGGGATGCTATAGAAGAAAAGCCTTCCACAAAGTGTTGGTAGTACCGGATAGACCCAAGAAATGTATGGTTTCGGTTGGGGAGGTAGGTTTGGGACAATCTTTCACCACTACTATCTTTTGAGGATCAACCTGAATATCTTCACCTAAGACCACGTGACCTAGGAAAGTCACAGACTTCAACTAGACTTCAAACTTGCTGAACTAGGTGAATAACTGGCGGTCCCTGAGTGTCTAAAACACTATCCTCAAGTGATTAGCATGCTCTTCCTCATTTCTTGAGAATACCAGAATGTCATCGATGAATACAATGACAAACATATCCAGATACTGCTTGAAGACTCTAGTCATCAGGTCCATAAAGGTTGCAGGGGCATTTGTTAGTCCGAAGGACATAACCACAAACTCATAGTGACCATACCGAGTCCTGAAAGCTATTTTCGGTATGTCACACTCTTTGACTGTTAGCTGATGATACCCCGACATGAGATCTATTTTGGAGAAATAACTGGCTCTCTGAAGTTGGTCGAACAAGTCATCAATTCTTGGTAGGGGATCTATGTTCTTGACTGTGACCTTGTTCAACTGATGGTAGTCGATACACATTCTGAGGGTACCATCTTTCTTTCCCAATAACAGTACTGGAGCATCCCAGGGAGAGATATTGGGTATGATAAAACCCTTATCAAGAAGGTCTTTCAGTTGCTCCTTCAACTCCTTGAGCTCAGCTGGAGCCATTCTATAAGGAGGGATAGAGATGGGCTTAGTATCTGGAGAAGGTCTATACCAAAGTCGATTACCTACTCAAGAGGAACACCGGGAAGATCTTCGGGGAACACATCAGGAAATTCACCGACAACAAGGACTGACTTGATGGTTGGGGTCTCAGAGTTGGAATCCTTGACCCGAACTAGATGAGATACATCCCATAGAAATAAGCTTTTAGGCCTTAAGGTAAGAAAAAAAATGACCCTTAGGCGCTGAACTACTGCCTTCCACTCTAACACTGGCTCATTTGGAAACTGATATTTCACAACACTAGTTCTTCAATTGACTGAGGTATAACCATAGTGTAACCAATCCATGCCAAGGATGAGGTCAAAATCGACCATGTCTTATTCTACGTGATCAGCTGGAATAACTTTATTGAAGACTTAGACTAGGCAGTTTCTATACACTCGGTTGGCTCTAACTGACTCGCCAACTGGGGTGGAGACTGAAAATAGTTCTGATAGGACCTATGGATTGATATTAAGCTAAATACCTATGTATGGAGTCACGAACGATAGTGTGGCTCCTGTATCTAGTAGAGCATATACATATAGGTAGAAAAGACGTAACATGTGACCACATCAGGTGAGTTTTCCTGATCTTGATGAGATGATAATTCATAAAAATGGTTTGGGCGTTGATCGCCATTCGTATCTAAAGTATTGGCCCGATGAGCTGGTCGGCCTGCTGGAGCTGCTGTGGTAGTGGATTGTGACCTTCCCCTTCCTATTGACAGACACTCTTTAAGCTGATGACCAAGCTGTCCACAACCAAAATATCCCTCTCGACCCTAAAGACACTCTCCTAGGTGGTGCTTTCCACACATAGGGAAAGTTGGATACCTGTTGTTGGCACTGTAGCTCTAGGACTGAGAGTCAGATGCTCCACCCCTCGGATCCAAGTAGGACCGAAAGGTAAGGGCGTTGACTGAGCTGGGTGTTCGAGCCTTCTGCTGCTGTTGTGGGCAGCTACTACCGCCTGACCTCTGGTGGCCATAATCTGATTGGTTAGTCCTTGTCCGCTTGTTCTTCTTCTCCATGTCCTTTAGTTTTTCTACCTCAATCTGCTGGGGATGAAAAATAAGGTTGGAGAGGTCAATATCCCTAATCACCATCACTGTCCTGCACTCTTTGAGGACCAGGTTCGACACTCCATTAACAAAATCCAGCATGCGATCCCTTAGCTTGGCCACCATCTCTGGAGCATATTTAGACAACTTGGTGAACTCCATAGCATATTCTTCTACTGTTCTGTTTCCCTGTCTCAGATTCACGAACTCTACTACTTTTGCCTCCCTAAGCTCCCAAGGGAAGAATCTGTCTAGAAAGGCTGTAGTGAACTCCTTCAATTTCATCGGTCCTACTCCCGCTGGCCTCCCATCCCTCCACTGTTCGTACCAGACCTGAGCTACCCCTTTCAGCCGGTAGGAAGCTAAGTCGTCACTCTCTGAGGGACTGACACCCATAATTTGGGTGATCTTTTTAATCTCATCCACAAACTCCTATGGGTCCTCTCCCACCTTAGATCTGTGAAAATCTGGAGGGTTCATCCGTGTGAAATCCCGCACTCGGGCAGCTGCTGCAGACCTATTATTGTTGATCAGAACCACCTGCTAGTTCACCTAGTTTGTAACTGTATGAGTGAGCAGCCGGATAGCCGCCCTGAATTATGTAGTGTATATTGAGTCGTCCTGGGGGGTTGCTAGAGTTGGTGGGTTAGGTCAGTGAGAATTACTGGCCCTTCTTCCGTTACCAAGTCGCGGAAGCCTAGTTTACTGAAATGAAACAATACACAAGTTAGGATTACGATTTTGGAATTGAATTTCAATGCACGATAAAGAGTATGAATAAAAGGGAATCTTCCTAATAACATCTCGTAGCCTCCCCGTCATAAGTGTGGCGTGCTTCACACCCATGAAGAGGACTTTACTCGATGCATCTTTCAGACATTCGAGGATACTCTAAACCTATCGCGCTGATACCAAGTTTCTCACACCCCAAGTCTATACCATGGATGCGAAATGATACTTAGGATCACAAGAAACCCCAAGTCAACCCATGGTCTATCATACATTGTCTATTCTGAGTAAAACATAGGGGAAGCTTTAAATAACGAAATCATTTAAGAAAAACTAATTTAATAGTGAGTTCATATATCTGAAAGAATAATAATAATAAATATCTGAAAACTCTATCTGAAAGCCATCTATTTCTGATGAGTTGTTGGGACAAGCCCCTAGCTAACTCCAAGTCTAAATAGAGGAAAACAGAACTATATAAAATGATCTTCATCCTCGAAAGATGAGGACTCACCACTGATTCTGCTGGGGAAGTATGAACGGGGTCGACTAACGGTGTTGTGTCTAAGAACCTACAGCTATATCATAAAAAGATACAACATAAAAGGTATGCGTCAGTACATCGAATGTACTCAATAAGTGAGAGAAACCATATATAAGGAATAAAAAATGCTGAACTAAAAAGACATGCATTGACCAACTGAAACTGCTGAACTGAATAACTGTAACAACTGAGCTGGTCTAAATGACCATGTCTGATGGTCAAAGATATGCCCTATATCTGAGGTACTAAATTGATCTGAACTGACTAATCTGAGACTAAATTGAGCTGACTAGTGCGAGAGTCTATAACCGACATGTAACCACGTGAGCTAGACGTGGAGTTCGATATATATGTCCCATTGATAGGACCTAATATAGCTTGCCACAGTATAAAGACATGAACTAGGTGAGCACAATTCTGGGGCCATGAGGCCAATTATCACGACCTGAAAATTGACCCAGATCTTAACACGAGACAAGGAGTCCCGAGAGACTCCAAATCGACCCATAGAATGAATATTCATCGAACTTCTTATCACTTAGAGCGGAATACTTAACATACAATATAGAGGAAACATAACGTAACATAACATAGCATGATATTGTAACACCCCGAATATTTCTAAGATTAGATTCCAGGTTTAAAGGAAGAATTTAGGCAGGAGATGGAAAAATTTTTCTCAAAACGAGTAGGGGGACGACTCGTTAGGAGGCCCCACGAGTTGTGGTGAGACTCGTGGGGAGCAGTCAAGAAGGAAGTCTGGAGCAGTGGCTATAAACGACTTAACGAGCCGTCAGGTGACCCCACAACTCATTAGCTCGGCCATTAGGTGAAGCTATGAATTTTTGGTGTGCGCCTGAGATAGTGAAGGCCACGGAAGGAGGGAAGAGTCGTCGTGTACTTGATGACTCATCAAGTTACCCGTGAGGAGGGAAGAGTACAAAAAGGGACATGAACCAGTGCACTCCACAACTCGATCCCCATGATTCATTACCCGACCCTACGACTCGTGGGGTGCCTCGTAGGGTCTGAAAGAATGATTTTGACTGCATTTTTCCAGGGGCATTTTCAAAAAGTCCTATGCTCTTAACCTCTAAACTACGTCGTTTGAGTGCTATGTGGGAAGTTTTTAAGGGTTTCTCCTAGTCTAAACTCTCATTCTCTCAAGATACCTCTCAAAGCCCTTCTTGCTCCTCTCCTCTGAAGATTTAAGGATTTCACCAAGGTGTTTATCAAAGCTTCAAGAGGAAATTTTGAGCAGAGTTTCTTCTACCAGGTATGTGGGTTCTTCAACAAGGATATTCTTCCATCCCTGTGCCCCAAAATGTTTTATCAAAAACCCATTTACAACTAATCTAGAAAAGCATGATCTAGAGTTTGTGTGATGGGTAATTTCTTCTACATCTTCTTTGAATGCTAAAATCTACTGTCACTATGAATTAATTATGATATAAATTAATGGGTTGTCTTGAATAATGGGTTAGATGATGGAAATGCATGAGTATAGAATGTTCTTCATAAATTGATTTGAACTTTGAATGGGACTTTACTATTGTTTTCTTGATTATCGTAGTAACTCGTGTCCATGTTAAAATTATGTGAATATCGTATGATTATCCCTAATAAACCGATTATGCCATTGATAACTATGTTAAGATTAGTTTGGAGTTTATGGGCTTGAACAATCGAAAGTAAACTATGTATTATCACTATGTTTTCGATGGAATTGATTGGGTATGAGGTGAATCTATGATAATGTATGAATTGAACCTATGGACCATGCATAACCCTATGTTATATGTTGAATGAGATGAATTCAGAATTGGAATGTTATGATAGTATACTACATAATGTGAATCTATAGAATACTCGTTAGTGTAAGATGTTTGAAGCAAATACTGAATGTGTTCTGTGACGATGTCAATTATGATGATAAAGCATGACAATGATAGGTCATACTATTGAGCTTTTGTGTATTAGAAGGTAGCCCTTATCCTCTCAAAACGATTATTGTATGATGAAAGTGGTGAATGTTCTTGTCTCTGATTGGCTATAGTAATTTAGACTACCTCTAGCCTGCCGGGACTCACATCCCTAGTCACTAGTTGAGAATGATTTCACTTAGTCTATCAGGACTCACATCCCTAGTCTGTCGGGACTCACATCCCTAGTTACCAATAGAGCCAGCTGCCCTTAGTCTGACGGGACTCACATCCCTAGTCTTTTAGTGACTCTCTATATCAGAGAACACTCTCCCATGGATAGTCAGGACCCTCCCTTGGACAGGCAGGGACTCTATATGATATTAGTCACTACTTCAGACCTCTGTATTGGTTCCGTTTATAATATTTTGCGCAAATGTTGATCTTTTGTTAGTGAATGTCCTTATAAAGTGGTTATGTTAATATGTATACGTAAATCTCATATAAGGTTGTTGTATCTCCTTTCAGTTATATTACTATTAATATGTGTTCGATTTATTTCATTCTTGTGTAATTGTATGTTTCCATTTATTTATGCTTCTTGCATACTCGGTAAATTTCAAGTACTGACCGCACGCCTTTATATGCTATATCGTTTCACTATATAGATTCAGGTCTCTAGACTCAGCCTCATGGTTAGATACGGTTCATCCTCTCTCAGAGGCTAGTGGTAAGTCCTCATCTCCCAAGGACGTGATTTATGTTTCATTTTCCTTATGTTTCAGTTTTCAGACTATAGGAGTTAGCTGGGGGCTTGTCCTAGCAACTCATCAGTTTAGTAGAAGGCTTTCAAACTTGTCCAGATAGATTCAGCGTTGTATCTAAGTGTTGTTAAAAGTTGTTCTTATGGTTTCTGTTAGATTCTTGCTACTAGCTTCCACTTATTCATGTTGTTGGTTGTTTCTATTGTAAGTATTATGTTGTGATCATGCCATGGGTCGACTTGGAGCCTTTCGGGGTTCCTTGTCCCATGCTACGGCTAGAGTGTGAACTCGGGTCGTGAAAAACTTGGTATAAGAGAAAAGGTTTAGAGTTTCCTAGGGTGTCTAAAAGCCGCGTTAAGTAGATTCTTCATCATAAGTATGAAGCACGCAACACTTATGACAAGAGGCTACGAGACATTTTAGGAATGTTCCTTTTACTTCATGTTTCTTATCGTGCGTAGAGTATAAAGCTCGAAACAATTTCTCTCCTGACTCGTGCTTTACACACTCGTAGATAATGCCTCCCAGACGAGCGAATGGTAGAAGATGTGGTAACAACCACCAGCAGGTACCACCATCCCGGGCAAACCCAATGGATGATCATGTTACTTATGCCGAGTTCTGAGCAGCCTTTCATATGTTGGCGTAGGCCCTGGCCGCTTAGATTAACCAGCAGGCGATGACTCATGTTCCCTAGAATGGAAAGGAAGCTGCGGCAAGGATAAGAGATTTTCTTCGGATGAACCCACCCAAATTCTTAGGGTCAAAGGTGGATGAGGACCCGTATGAGTTCTTGGCAGAGATTCAGAAGATCACCCAAATCATAGGGGTGACGGGGAGAGAGAGTGTAGACTTAGCCTCCTACCAACTGAAGGGAGTCGCTTATATCTGGTTTTGTCAGTGGAGAGACATTCGGGGGATTGGAGTTGCTCCCGTAGGTTCGGATGAATTTATGAAAACATTTTTGGAAAGGTTTTTCCCTCAGGAGTTGAGGGAGGCAAAGGCAGAAGAGTTCATTAACTTGAAATAGAATGATATGAATGTCTAGGAGTACACATTGGAATTTACCTAGTTATCCAATTATGCCCCGGAGATGGTAGCTGATCAGAGGGCCCGAGTGAGTAGGTTCGTGAACAGAGTGTCAGAATCCTTAGTTAAAGAGTGCAGGACTACCATGTTACACAGGGACATAGAATTTCCACTCTTGGTGATATTCTCTCAACGGATGGAAGCTGAATAGGCGAGGGGAAAAGAGAGAGAGAGTCCAAGACGGCTAGGACTGGAGATCTAGAGTTCTCCCAGCAGAGGTCGAGTGGCAGGCATCACTCACATTGCCAGCAAAAATCATCATCTCCAGCACCTTCGATAGCCAGTGTTCTGTACAAACACAGAGTAAGGGAGATTACGTATCCATTGTGTATCAACTATGGGAAGAACCACTTGGGAGTATTCATGGCCGGCTTAGATGTTTTTTTGGTGCAGTAAGGTAGGCCATAAGCACCGAGATTGCGCAGCGGCTAAGCGAGGCGAGAGTAGATTCTCGGCCACCTCTTCAATAGCTCCGATAGATTTCAGCAGGGTGCGTCCTCTAACTTGGGTGGCGGACATCGTCAAAACCGCTCCTATGATGTAGCAGCACACCAGGATAAGGGCAAGTCGCCGATAGTGGCCACAGGTATGTTGTGAATCTTGTGTTACCCCTTATATATTTCTAACCTCCGTAGTGAAGAAGAGGC
The DNA here is from genome assembly GCA_018107945.1 of Datura stramonium. Lineage (NCBI taxonomy): Eukaryota > Viridiplantae > Streptophyta > Magnoliopsida > Solanales > Solanaceae > Datura > Datura stramonium. Next base: position 49,985 of record JACEIK010007811.1, read on the forward strand.
TCTATGGTGATTGTGGGAAGAGATTGTTAATGTATGATGTGAATAGCTATTAGTGTAAGGCTTGTAGTGAAGGTTAGAAGTGAAAGAGAAGTTATGAATTAGTAAATTAGCCCGACCTTGAGAAAGATTCGGGAGCCTTAGAATGATGACTTTAAGCTAAGGGGGAGATAGTGAGTATGTGAAGTAAGTTGGACCTTGAGAATGCTAATAAGGGAGTTCTAGCCTTAGTAGTTGTGGTATGACGATCTCTTCAGGTTCAGATAACCTCCCCTGTATTTCAGTTGAAGTTAAGTTATGTCCATCCCTACATCCAGATTCCCGAGATTTAGAGGTTACCGCTTCAAACAGTGATGCCAGTCTTGCTCTATCAATCATTTAGACCTAACTTCATGTTATGAATCAGTTATATGTGTTAATTCATGCTCTCTAGTGTGGTCAGCTCGAACTCAGTCTTTAAAAGTTGTTTAATAGCTCTGTAGAACTAGGTTACCTTATGTATGTGCTCAGCTTTAGATTTCAAGAATGACTGGTGCTCGTGAATTCCTTACCCTCAGTTATATTAGATATCGTGAACTCTAGCTTAGTATCTTTTGAGAATGAAGGTTCAGTCAGTATCAGTTCAGTGCCAGATAAAGGGGAAGAATCCTTTTCTGTGTTTTATCTAGCTCCATGTTAGTAGCATGTCCTTTAGTTTCTCTTGTTCCATGGTATGCATGTTCAATATCGATACTTAGTCTGGATGGGTAAGATCAGAGTTAAGTCTTATGTTCCATTGCTTTTAGTTGTGATTGATTGATTATGGTATTATAGTTTCATTCCTATCCCTTCAGTATAAATAGCCAACATTCGAGGATGAATATTCCCAAGTGGGAGATATTGTAACACCCCAAATGTTTCTATGATTAGATTCTAGGTTTAAAGGAAGAATTCAGGCAGGAGATGGAAAATATTGTCTCAGAACGAGTAGGGGGATGACTCATTAGGAGACCCCACGAGTCGTGGTTAGACTCGTGGTGAGAAGTCAAGAAGGAAGTTTAGAGCAGTGGCCACGAACGACCCAACGAGTCGTTAGGTGACCCCACGATTCATTACGTCGGCCATTATATGAAGCTATGAATTTTTTGTGTGGGCCTGAGACAGTGAAGGACACACAAGGAGGGACGAGTAATCGTGTACCTGATGACTCGTCAAGTTACTCATGAGGAGGGAAGAGTAGAAAAAGGGACTTGAACTAGTGCACTCCATGACTCGGTCCCCACGAGTCGTTACCCAATCCCACGACTCGTGGGGTGCCTCGTGGGGTCTGGCAGAGTGATTTTGACTGCGTTTTTCAAGGGGCATTTTTGTAAAGTCCTATGCTTTTAACCTCTAAACTACGTTATTTTGAGTGCTATGTGGGACCATTTTAAGGGTTTCTCCTAGTCTAAACTCTCATTCTCTCAAGATACCTCTAAAATACCTTCTTCCCACTCTCCTCTAAAGATTTAAGGATTTCACCAAGGTATTCATCAAAGCTTCAAGGGGAAATTTCGAGTAGAGTTTCTTCTACCAGGTATGTGGGTTCTTCCACAAGGATATTCTTCCATCCTTATTCCCCTAAAATGTTTTATTAAAAACCATTTACAACTAATCTAGAAAAGTATGATCTAGGGTTTTTGTGATGAGTAATTTCTTCCACATCTTCTTTGAATGCTAAAATCTACAGTGACTGAATTAATTATGATATAAATTAATGGTTGTCTTGAATTGTGGGTTAGATGATGGAAATGCATGAGTATAGAATGTTCTTCATAAATTTGTTTGAAATGAATGGGACACTACTATTGTTCACTTGATTATCGTAGTAAGTCGCGTCCATGTTAATATTATGTGAATATCATTTGATTATCCCTAATAACCCGATTATGCCATTGATAACTATGTTCATATTAGTTTGAAGTTTATGGGCTTGAACAATTGAAAGTAAACTATGTATTATCACTATGTTTTTGATAGTATTGATTGGGTATGAGGTGAATCTATGATAATGTATGAATTGAACCTATGGACCATGCATGACCATATGTTGGATGTTGAATGATATGAATTCGAAATTTGAATGTTGTGATAGTATAGTGCATAATGTGAATCTATAGAATGCCCGTTAGTGTAAGATGTTTCAAGAAAACACTGGATTGGTTCCGTGACGATGTCAATTATGATGATAAAGAATGAGAATGATATGTAAGACTATTGAGCTTGTGTGTATTAGAAGGTAGTCCTAATCCTCTCAAAACGAATATTGTATGATGAAAGTGGTGAATGTTCTTGTCTCTGATTAGCTGTAGTAATTTAGACTAGCTCTAGCCTATCGGGACTGACATCCCTAGTCACCAACTGAGAATGTTTTCCCTTAGTCTATCGGGACTCATATCCCTAGTTTGTCGGGAATCACATCCTTAGTTACCAGCAGAGCTTGTTTCCCTTAGTCCGACGGGACTCACATCCCTAGTCAGTCAGTGACTCTCTATATCATAGAACACACTCCCTTTGACTGTCAGGGACTCTCTCTTGGACAGTTAGGGACTCTCTATGATATTAGTCACGACTTCGAATATCTGTAATGGTTCCGTTTACAATATTTTGGGCATCAATTAATCTTATGTTAGTGAATGTCCTTATAAAGTGGTTATGTTAATATATATATATATGTAAATCTCATATGAGGTTGTTTTATCTCCTTTCAGTTATATTACTATTAATGTGCATTCGATTTATTTCCTTCTTGTATAATTGTATGTTTCGGTTTATTTATTCTTCCTTCATACTCGGTACATTTCAAGTATTGAACGCACGACTTTATGTGATATATCATTTCATGATATAGATTCAAGTTTCTAGACTCACCCTCGTGGTTAGATACGCTTCGTCCTCTCTCAGCGGCTAGTGGTGAGTCCTCATCTCTCGAGGACGTGATTTATGTCTCATTTTCCTTATGTTTCGATTTTCAGACTTCAAGAGTTAGCTGGGGGCTTGTCCCAGCAACTCATCAGTTTAGTAGAAGGCTTTTAGACTTGTCTGGATAGATTCAACGTTGTATCTAAGTGTTGCTAAACGTTGTTCTTATGGTTTCTGTTAGATTCTTGCTTTTAGCTTCTGCTTATTCATGTTATTGGTCGTTTCTATTTTTAACTATTATGCTATAATCATGCCATGGGCCGACTTAGAGCCTGTCAGGGTTTCTTGTCCCATGTTACATCTAGGGTGTGAACTCGGGTCGTGACAGATAAGCGGAACGTACTAAAATACATAACAGCTGAGTACTACAATTAGTCTAAAAGCCTCTATCATATCAGATGGGTTGATGGGACAACATCCCTAACTTACCTGGAAAAACTAAAACAAAAAGAACATCAAGGTCTGAACATATGGCCGTCAGAACATAAGGACTCACCAAAAGGGTTGATAGCTAACTCTGAATGGACTACTAACGGAAATGAGCATGAGAGCCGGGTCTTGTATCATGAAACGATACAATATAGAAAGTATGCGGTCAGTACGTGGAATGTAACGAGTATGCAAGGTAAGTTAAACAGACATTTCAAATATATAAAAACTCATAAATGATCATAAGAGTAGGAAAACATGCTCATAACATAAATATCATTATATAACATAAGGCTCAAGGTTTTCAAAAATATTTGTAATACAATCATAATCCTAATCATAAGAGAAAAGCTTTATTGAACATGACTTGAGCCAATATATATTATAACAAACATGCATAAATAATGAGGAACAACATGATATTCTCTTAACCGACATACCTCATATGAGCACACATGGAGCCCGACTTGTAACCCTAGTCGGGAGGGTGTCCGTACCTTGCCAAGGGTAGGACCATGAAAGTGTGATATCACCATGAAAAGGGCCATTTG
>JACEIK010007811.1:54088-66369 GCA_018107945.1 Datura stramonium
GAACTAGCCATGACATAAGGCTCGTGAGTCGGCCAAAACATAATTCATGAATCATAGGTTTCATGCATACTTGTAGATCATACATATAACTTGTAAATCAACAAATCATGAGGAGTAATTGGATAAATCCATATTTCAAATCATAAATCATGTTGGGTTTTTAAATATCAACAATTTAAGAGTAGATCATAAATCTATTCATCATAGGTCATGCATAATTAGGCTTAATTGAGTAGAGATCGAAATTAATAATTTTATAAGAAAAATAGTTGTAAAATCTGATCAAAATTCATAAAATATGATGAAATTCGCAAATCATAACAACCCATTAGTAAACCATTAGATTTCCACAAAATTGAATTCAAAACCCCATGAGATTTTTGATAGTTTTTGATAAATTAATAGGGAAAGGGCATAGGTGTGAACGGACAAACCCATTCGTAACTCTACATACCTGGGTTAGATCAGATTCTATAGTTCCTTAAATGTCCAATGGAGAATTCATAGGGAAAAGCTTGAAACTATGCTTGATCTCTCTAAAATCTTTAATTTGCATGCATGGGAATGGCTTATCAAAAAGGGACTTAACCTATCTTATCATGCCCAAAAAAATACATAAAACGATGTAGTTTAGGGCCTTAGAGCAAGAAAGGACGAAAATAACCTTAATGAAAATTCCCTGAAAAATTGCCCTGGGCGAACCAACACTTATCCCACGAGTCATTGCATGATACCACCACTCGTGGTATTGAGTCGTTGGATCCACTGCCTCAATTCATACCTTCAGATTTTTCCCACGACTCGACAGGAAAAGTTTTTTTTCAAACGACGAGTCGTTAGGTCGACCGCTGCCAGCCCCTTCACAAACCTGAACTTCCCTTAACAAGAGCCTCACCATGACTCGTGGTTGTCTCCAATGAGTTGTGGTCTTGATCCGTTACATCCACTTGAAATCTAACAACCAAACTACGACTGGTGACCATGAGTCATCACTTCTCACCACGAATCGTTGGATGACACTTGGTATCCCCAACTGCCAAGGTCCACCCTTTCCTACGATTGCAAACATTGACTCGTTGTTCCAGGCACCGGTTCGCTACATCATTTGTTGTCTCCACTGACACCTGGACCTTCCTTACCATGACTGCTAACAACGACCCATGGTTTCCAACCATGAGTCATTACATCACCCGTCCTGTGACTTTTTCCCAATTTTTCAGCCAACTTCAAATTTTGATCCTGTGTCTAATCTTAGGTGCTTTTGGGGTATTACAATATCTCTCCCTTAGGAACATTCGTCCTCAAATGTTGGAAACAAGTAGAAAACAAACACATGCAATCATTACACCCCAATACTGATCATTTAACTCGAAATTTAACGGAATGACTACCTCTGATGCATATCATATAGCTGAACTGATTTCATGCTTCACATACACATCCATATATATAAAAGAAACTTGGACACATGATTTTAACATGAATACTAAATAGAGTTATAGGGAAAAATTGATACCTCATGTCGGAATTGAGCTAGTAGAAAATAAGTGTGGGTATTTAGCCATCATATCCACTTCGTCTTCCCATGTAGCTCCTTCGACATGCTGATTTCTCCATAATACGTTTACTAAAGCTACTTCCTTATTCCTTATCTTCCGAACCTAATGATCTAATATTTGCACCGGAACCTCCTCATAGCTAAGCCTATCATTTACACCAGCACTGTCTACCGAGACTACTAGAGCTGGATCTCCCAAACATTTCTTCAAAAGCGATACATGAAACATAGGATGCACAGAAGACAACTCCGAGGGAAACTCCAACTCATACGCTACCTTACAAACTCTCCTTACAACCTGGTAGGGACCAACATAGCGGGGACTTAGTTTTCCTTTCTTCCAAAACCAAATTACTCCCTTCATGGGAGATACCTTCAGAAACACCCAATCATCCACCTAGAACTCCAACTCTCTCCTCCTCACATCCGCATAGGACTTTTGACAACTCAGAGCGATTTTTAGCCAATCCCTTATCAACTGAACTGTCACCACAACCTCATGAACCGATTTTGCCCTACCATAGCTGTCTCACCAACCTCAAACCATCCGATGGGCTATCTACACCTCCACCCATAAAAAGCCTCAGACGACGCCATCTGAATACTATAGTGATAGCTATTATTCTAGGAAAACTCGATTAGGGGCAAGTGATCATCCCAACCACCTTTGAAGTCAATCACGCATTCCCTCAACATGTTCTCGAGGGTCTGAATTGTCCACTCTGCTTGACCATCCATTTGTGGGTGAAATGTTGTGCTGAGCTTAATTTGAGTCCGAAGCCCTTTATGGAAAGTCCGCCAAAACTGGGAGGTAAATTGAGTACCTCGATCTGAAATAATGGAAAAGGGTACCCCATGCAATCGAACCAACTCTCGGATATATAGATTGGCGTAATCCTCCGTTGAGTCTGTGGTTTTGACCGATAGAAAATATGCCGCCTCGTTCAACCTATCTACCACAACCCAAATAGAATCATAGTGCCGGTGAGTATGAGGCAGACCTATGATGAAACCCATATTAATCTCTTCCCACTTCCAAGTGGGAATGCTAATGTCCTGAAGTACGCCTCCCGACCTTTGATGCTCAACCTTCACTTGCTGACAGTTCGGGCACTTGGCTACGAATTCCGCAATATTCTTATTCATTCCTTCGACCAATATATTTCTCGCAAATCATGATACATCTTGGTGGAACCTGGATAAGTAGAGTACCTAGATACATGAGCCTCATACGACATTCAACTTCTCAAATCATCAACATCTGGAACACAAAGGCAACCCTTGTATCAAAGCACACCATCTCCCCCTTGGGAGAAGACCTCCACCTTTTGATTTCAAACAGCTTCCTTCAACTTTACCAAAATAGCCTCCTCATTTTGGCTAGTCTTTACATCATTCACCAAGGATGATTCGTATCCGCTTTGAACAACAACACCGCCATCGGTAGAGTCAACAAGCCTAACTCCTAACCTTGCAAGACAATGCACATCTTTCACCAGATCTTTCTTTCCTTCATACACATTGGACACACTCTCCATAGAGAGTCTACTAAGTGCATCTACCACCACATTATCCTTACCTAGATGGTAAAGAACACTCATATTGTAGTCTTTGAGTAGCTCTAACCACCTTCTTTGTCGTAGATTGAGATCCTTCTGCGTGAACACATATTGTAAGATCTTGTAGTTAGTAAACACATCCACATGGACCCCATAAAAGTAATGTCGCCATAACTTTAATGCGAATACCACTGCGGCCATTTCCAAATCATGGGTCGGGTAATTCTTCTCATGGATCTTTAACTGTCTAGAGGAATATGCTATCACCTCCCCTCGCTGCATCAATACACATCTAAGTCTAATTCTCGAAGCATCACAATACACCACAAAACCATTGGTACCCTTGGTAGGGTCAACACCAGTGCGGTAGTAAGTCGAGTCTTCAACTTTTGGATGCTCTTATCACAAGCCTCCGACAATTGAAACTTCACCTTTTTAAGTCAATTTGGTCAAAGGTTCTGCAATTGATGAGAAACCCTCAACAAATCTCCGGCAGTAGCTAGCAAGGCCCAAGAAACTTTGAATATTCAAATGATTCACCGGTCTAGGCCAATTCTTCACCGCCTCAATTTTTTGAGAGTCTACTTTTATGCCCTCACTTGAAACCACATGGCCCAAAAATGCTATCGAGTTCAACCAAAACTTGCACTTGCTGAACTTGGCATAAAATTAGCGATTCTTGAGAGTCTGAAGCACTACTCTCAAATGAGCAGCATGCTCCTCCTCGCTCCGAGAGTATATAAGAATATCATCAATGAAAACGATCACGAACATGTCCAGGTACTGCTTGAACACCCTTTGCATCAAGTCCATAAAAGATGCAAGAGCATTTGTTAGTCCGAAAAACATAACTACAAACTCATAATGACCATACCGCGTCCTGAAGGCTGTCTTCGGGATATGACACTCTCAAACCCTGAGCTGATGATACCCGGACCTGAGATCTAACTTTTAGAAAAACTTGGAACCCTGAAGCTGGTCAAACAAATCATTGATCCTGGGCAAAGGATACCTGTTCTTAGCGGTGACCTTGTTCAATTACCGATAATCAATGCATATCCGAAGCGAACCATCCTTCTTTCGGACAAATAACACTTGTGCACCCTATGGAGACTTGCTTGGCCTAATGAAACCCTTATCTAGCAGGTCCTTCAATTGATCCTTCAATTCCTTTAGCTCGGCTAGAGCCATCCTGTAAGGAGGGATAGATATAGGTTGCGTGTTGGCTAGAAGGTCAATACCAAAATCAATCTTCCACTTGGGAGGAACACCTGGCAAATCATTAAGAAAGACTTCTGGATACTCACACACCACCAGAACTGAATGGATGGTCGGGGTCTCGGACTCAACATCCTTAACCCTAACTAGATGATACGTGCAACCCTTAGAAATCATCTTTCTGGCCTTAAGATAGGAAATGGAATGACCTATAAGTAACGCCGAACTACCCTTCCACTCCAAGACTAATTCACCCGAAAAATGAAATTCCACTACACGGGTTCTACAATTTATAGAAGCATAATATCAAAGCCAGTCATGGCTAAATCTACAATGTCTGCGGAGGTGAATTTATGCAATATAGTGATCGGTCATCCTCTATACACCCGCCTAGTTACAACCGAATCACCAACAAGAGTAAAAACTGAGAATAGTTCTGACAAACTCACGGGACTAACTCCAAAGCTACTAGTAATTTAAGGAGTCACAAAAGATAAATTAGCCCCCCAATCTAGGAAAGCATAAAAATCAATATGAAAAACTCATAACATACCCGTGACCACATCCGGGAAGACCTCCTACTCTTGGTGGGGTGCTAAAGCATAGAACCTATTTTGGCGCTGACCATCGGCTGAACTAGTCAAGGCACCCTGCTGAGGGGGACGTGCTGCTGGAGCGGCTGAACTGGCTGCAGACATACGGGATCCACCACCCCCTAATCTAGATGAAGGGAAATCCCTGAGTCTGTGTTCAGGTTTACCACTGCCGAAACAATCATCCGAGCCAACTAGGCACCTCCCCAAGTGATTCTTTCTGCATTTTGCACAAGATATGAAAGTGCGCTCTATCTGCATGCCACCCTGACCTCTCGAATCTGGAGCTCTACTCCTTTTATCCCCTCGAAATCTAGATGACATACTGGCCGATGATAGTGCTGGAGCAATAGACCTGTGCTGAGACTGCTGACGCTGTCCACCCCTTGATCTGGCGTGAGAAGTCCTATAACTATCAGTCCTGGCCTTCTTGGCCTCTCTCTACCTTCGATACACCGACTCCATCTACTGAGCATGCAACACAATGCGGGGAAAGTCTATATCTCGATAAAACATGGCGATCCTACAATCTTTATCCAGGTAGTCCGCCACTCCATGTACAAAATAGCTCACCCCAGCCCTTTGATCTCCACTAACTCTGGCGCACACTTGGATAGACGGGTGAACTCCAATTCGTACTCCTGAACTGACATGTCATCTTGCTTCAAGTTAAAAAACTCAGCCGCCTTAAGCTCCCTTATCTCTAGGGGAAAGAACCGATCCAAGAATGTTGTGTGGAACTCTTCCCAGCCTATAGGGCCTGCACCACTACCCTAGCATCTCTCCACTGCTTGAACCATGTGTATGCCACCACCTTTAGCTGATAGGAGACCAAATCAACACAATCTCCATTGGTCACCCTCATAACCTGGGTGATCTTTAGAATTTCCTCGATGAAGTCATACAGATATTCATCCAGCTTTGACCCAAGGAACTCCGGAGGGTTCATCATCAAGAAATATCTAATCCGGATATTGCCATTCTGTGGGATATGCAAAATAGCCTACTGGTTGACCTGAGCAGTCAAGGCTTGCGCCAACATTTGGATAGCCGCCCGAAACTCTGCGTGGGCAACTGGATCTAGTGCCTGGGGATCCTAAAGAGGTGGGGCTTGCCGATGCCCATGATCGTTGCCATCTCCGCGGCCTTCACCGTTTCCATTTCTTCTTCCGTTAACTCTTCTAGGAGCCATGATTCTACAATTGCAAATAGCACGAATTAGAAGGATATAGAGACTTTTCATCGCATGACATGGATAATGAAAAAAGGGAACATTTAATAAACATCTTGTAACCTCTCCGTCATAAGTGAGGCACGCTTCACACCTATGAAAAAGACTCTACTTAACGCGGCTTTCAAACACCCTAGGACACTTCAAAACCAATGGCTCTGATACCATGTTTGTCACGACCCGAACATAGACCCGGATTGTAGCACGGGACAAGGAGTCCCAAGAGAAACCAAGTCGACCCATGAAATAAACATTCATCTAACTTATTATCACTTAGAGAGAAATACAGAACATACGATATAGCGGAAACATAACGTAACATAACATAGCATGATAAGTAGAACGTACTAAAATACATAACAGCTAAGTACTACAATTAGTATGAAAGCCTCTATCATATCAGATGGGTTGATGGGAAAACATCCCCAACTAACCAGGCAAAACTGAAACAAAAAGAACATCAAGGTCTGAACATATGGCCCTCGGAACATGAGGACTCACCAAAAGGGTTGATAGCTAACTCTGAATGGACTACTAACGAAAATGAGCCTGAGAGCCGGGTCTTGCATCATGAAACGATACAACATAGAAAGTATGCGGTCAGTACGTGGAATGTAACGAGTATGCAAGGTAAGTAAAACAGACATTTCAAATATATAAAAACTCATAAATGATCGTAAGAGTAGGACAACATTCTCATTACATAAATATCGTTATATAACATAAGGCTCAAGGCTTTCAAAAATATTTGTAATACAATCATAATCATAACCATAAGAGAAAAGATTTATTGAACATAATCATACATAAATCATAAACATGAGGAATAGTGAGAGATTTTCTTAACAGACATACCCCATATGAGCATATATGGAGCCCGATTTATAACCCTAGTCGGGAAGGGTGTCCGTACCTTTTCAAAGGTAGGACTATGAAAGTGTGATATAACCATGAAAAGAGCTATTTTGTCTAGGGACAGTCACAAAGGTGGTCCTAACATACCTACGGTGGCAAGTACTTTGTGATATTTGGGGAAGAACCTAGGCCCCGAACCTACTCAGTGTTAAATACTACTCCCAAAATATATATAGTGATCATAGTATAATATGCACAAATTCATGGGATAGTTAAATCATGATAATCATAAACATACTTGTACATACGTGAACTAGCCATGACATAAGGCCCGTGAGTCAGTCAAAACATAATTCATGAATCATAGGTTTCATGCATACTTATAGATCATACATATAACTTATAAATCATCAAATCGTGATGGGTTATTTGATAAATCCATATTTCAAATCATAAATTATGTTGGGTTTGTAAATATCAATAATTGAAGAGTAGATCAGAAATCGATTTATCATAGGTCATGTATAATTAGGCTTAATTGAGTTGAGATTGAAATTAATAATCTTATAAGCAAAATAGTTGTAAAATCTGGTCAAAATTAATAAAATATGATGAAATTCACAAATCATAACAACCCATTGGTAAACCATAAGATTTCCACGAAATTGAATTCAAAACACCAAGAGATTTTTATAGCTTTTCATAAATTAATAGGGAATGGGCATGGGTGTGAGTGGACACACCCATTTATAACCCTACATACCTGGGTAAGATCAGATTCTAGAGTTCCTTTAATGCCCAATGGAGAATTGATAGGGAAAAGCTTGAAAATATGCTTGATCTCTCTAAAATCCACTTAATTTGCTTGCACGGGAATGGCTTATGCAAGAGGGACTTAACCTATCTTATGATTCCCAGAAAATTACATAAAATGATGTAGTTTAGGGCCTTAAGTTATAGAAAGGTCAAAAATACCCTTAATGAAAATTCCTTGAAAAACTGCCCTGGGCGAACCAATGGCTAATCCCATGAGTCGTTGCATGATACCACGACTCGTGGTATTGAGTCGTCGGATCCACTGCCTGAATTCATACCTTCAAATTCTTCCCACAACTCAACAGGACAAGACGTTGTTTCAAACGACGGGTCATTAGGTCGGCTGCTGCCAGCCCCTTCACAAACCTAAACTTCCCTTACCACGAGCCTCACCACGACTCATGGTTTCCTCCAACAAGTCGTGGTCTCCATCCGTTACATCCACTGGAAAATCTAACAACCAAACTAGGACTGGTGACCACGGGTTGTCACTTCTCACCACGACTCGTTGGATGACTTGTGATATCCCTAACTGCCAAGGTCCACCCTTTCCTACGATTGCTAACAATGACTCGTTGTTCCAAGAAATGAGTCGTTACATCATCCGATGTCTCCACTGACACCTGGACCTTCCTTACCACGACTACTAACAACGACATGTGGTTTCCAACCAAGAGTCATTACATCACCCGTCCTGTGACTTTTTCCCAGTTTTTCAGCAAACTTCAAATATTGATCCCGGGTCTAATCTTAGGCGCTTTCGGGGTATTACACCAATAAAAATGTAACCTACGTTGGAAATAAAGTTCTAGTAACTTGGGTGCACTAGAACCCCAATCTGCTCGGTCCTAAGTCCTGCTCCCACTAGATTGTCCTAGACTGACTACTAAGCTTATAGCTAGAACTGGGCCCAAGACTAGTCAGGAATACTTATCTGGAGCACCCTAAGAGTCTTATCGGACCAAATTCTGTAACTGGGTTCTAAGACTGGTTAGAGCTGCTTATATGAAAGGGTTGTAACTGTCTAAAGAACAAAATGAAATCTGGTGCTGAGTCTAGTTCTTATAACTAAGAGGCACCACTAACACCTCTCAAAAATACTGTAGTCAAACTAGCTAGCTGACAAAAATCTGAATAACATTGAGGATTCTAATAGTCTAACTGAAATTGAATTATCATGCATCTAACTAATTTCAACTCACACTAACAACATGGGAATCCACAACATTGACGGAATCAAGCAACAAGGAAGACTAACCCAACAGGCATAATTCTAGGTGATCTCATTCAAAATTAAGGCTAAAATCATCCTTACAAGAAATAGAATTTATACGATATTTAGATAATGGAGAATATACAAAAATCAACTTAAAACATATAATCAATCCATATTCAAAAGCTCAGGGCAAGAATTCACTTTATGGGAACAACACCAATATAGTCTTAAATTGATGGAATCATATATAACATAAACAAGGATAGCATTCTATAAGAATTCAAAGAAAATCTGATATATATATTTATCCCCTTCACAATTGAAAAATCAGGGCTAGAATTCATAGAGAAACTAGGAGGACTTTGGGGAAACAAGGAAATAACTATTCCCTTGTGAATTCCCACATACCTGGCTACAAATTCCTTGGAGAAGAAAGCTTGAATCGCTGCAAAAGATGAGAAGCCCTAGTCTTCCTTGAGAGTTCTTGAGAGGAAACTTATGTTAATTTCTCAAAAAATCTCGATGGGAATGAGGGGGAAACCGTTTAGCACCTATAAATCCCCTCAAAATAACATAAAACGACATAGTTTAGAGTCTAGGAGGCTAGGAAATTACTAAAACACCCTTAAGAAATTCGTAGGAAGAACTGAATGCTAGTCCCCCACGAGGGACCCAATGGGTCTTGCCTAGTGACCACGAGTCGTGGTCACCTCTCATGAGGTACACTGCCAAAATGCTCGTATTGATCACCACGGGGGACATCACGAGTCGTGGTGTACCTGATGACTCGTGGTGACCCTCTCATTGGGTACACTACTTAAAATTTGCCGGCCTTAAATTTGTTATTGACCACAGGTCACATGACGGCTCGTGGTCACACCCGTGATCACCCCAATTCTCCAATTTTTCTACCAAGCTCAAAGTTCTCACTACGAGTCACATCCCCACGGGTCACAAAATGACTCATTTTTTGACCTGATGCAGATTTTTCAGTTTTTCTCCGTTTTATTCCCGGGTCTAGTCTTTGAGTTTTCGGGACATTACAGGTACTCAATTCACCTCATAGTTTTGGAAGTCATTTCAAAAGGGATTTGGTACTCAGGTCAAGCTTAACATAACTTTTCACCCGTAGATAGATGGTCAGGTTGAGCAGACCGTTTAGACTCGTGAGAATATGTTGAGAGCATATATGATTGACTTCAAAGGTAGTTTGGATGATCATTTTCCTCTTATTGAGTTTTCATATAACAACATCTATCACTCCATCATTTAGATGACTCCGTTTGAGGCTTTTTATGGACGGAGGTGTAGATCTCCTATTTGTTGATTTGAAGTAGGTGAAGCTATATTGATAGGGCCATATTTAGTTCATGAGGCTATGGAGAAAGTTAAACTTATAAGTAAAAGGCTGAAAATGGATCAGACTCGTCAAAAGTCCTATGCGGATATGAGGAGGGGAGAACTTGAATTTGAAGTTGATGATTGGGTGTTTCTGCAAGAGTCTACCATGAAGGAAGTGATGAGATTTCGAAAGAAAGGGAAGCTTAGTCCCTAATATGTTGACCCGTACAAGATGGTGAGATGCGTCAGCAAGGTGGCCTATGAGTTGGAGTTTCCTGTTGAGTTAGCTGATGAAGGGCGTACTTACACATTTCTTAGCCATATTTCTTCCATACTTTGCTATGTATTGAGAATAAATTATGTGTGTTTGCATGTGTTTATTTTATATATACGTGAAAATAGCTATCGCACATGATTAGATACTTTCAGGGCAAAAAGTGATGGATTTGGATGTATGAGGCTTTTTGAATGAATGTTAAGAAGTTGGAATGAGCAACAAAACAAGGCTAAAACAGTGCATTGCAACACCAGCGTGAGGAGAGGCGCGAGGCGCCAGCACTGCTGCACGACCAGAGGCGCGGGGCGCCTACCTACCTACTCTATGAAGCGTGCGACGCGAAACCTTGCCTGCACGATGGAATGCGTGTGCGCCAAGCTTGTTCAAAGGGCCAAAAGTCAATCATACTTCAATTAGGAAAAGGAGCTACAAGTCCCAAATAAAATTCATGAAGGAACAAATAAGGCATAAATCTACTATTATAAATACCCTTTTAGTTTTTTGTAATAGGGGATGCTAGATACAACAAGAAGTCTTGACACAATTTAGAGGATTAATGTGCCAAATACAATTGTAAGGTATTATTTTCACACAACGCTTTGAGATACTTGTTGTTGAAATGTTCTTCCTTGTTTTTGTAATAATAAAGTGAGTTTCTTCCGATCATCGTTGTAAGTATTAATTTATGCTTTTGTCTATGAATGTTATGAATTTTACTTATAATTATGAGAGGCTAAAACCTCCACAACTAGGTTTGTGGGAACCATGATGAATTAACACACATAGATAAAAATACTTAGTGATTCTTGAACGGAATTTATGCATGTATTATTTTTTCTTTTGTTTTAATTGCTTCTTAACGGTTGGAAACATTGGAATTTTCCTTCTTCTTATTCACCGGGTCAAGGGAGTAATGAATGGAAAAAGGGATTAACAACGGAGATTTGAGTCTATCAACCCTCATCTAATAGCTTGACTTTGTCCGGAAATAGCTAATCCGATATCAAGGGTAAGGTTTAATTGAGTATACATTCGCATACAGACCATGTTGCTTGGTGATAATTATCTAAATAGGGGACCAACCATTTTAGTGAAGCTAACTTACCGATATTGCATGCTAAGCACTGTAATAGATCACTAGTATAAAATGGCTTGTGGTTATGAAGTCATTGGGAACACTCACCCTAATTAGTTGCATTAATTTGGAATTAACCTTCACTTTCTCTCAACAATATTGCTTGTTACCTTTACAGATTTCCTCCTCTTAGGAGATAATCGACTTAAAAGCTTAAACAGTAGCATTATTTGATATCTTTCCATATTCCTTGTGGGATTGACCCCAACCTTTGTTAGGTTCTTTATTGACAACTTCCGCTTCATACTTTGTCAGAAAGTGTGAGTTTTAGCATTATCAAAAAGTGGCACCATTGCTGGGGAATACGACTTAGGATTAGATTAATTTCTTGTGTTTAACTTTTAGTCTTTATTTCATATTTTACTTTTTTTTTGTTTTCGTTTTCTGACATGTCACAGGTTAGCGTGGTAAAACAAGTGGCCAAAATGTGACCACGATCCCAACAGGTGTCTTGATGAAGTCTGAGTAATCAAGATATCTGC
>JACEIK010007812.1:27176-41505 GCA_018107945.1 Datura stramonium
CTCTACTTCTCTAGGTTCAAGCAAGTAAAGAATTCGGGCAACAAAAATGTTTAAAGATGAAGAGAATACAATACAAGTGTTTAACACTAATTTTGAATCACTTTTGTGTAACCCTATTTCGTTAATCCGTCATAGTTCCCACAACCCCTAGTTGTGGAGGTTTTATCCTCTCATGGTTGTAAAATTATAATTTGCATTTAGATATAATCACATAATGAAATATTTACAACAACAATTGAAGAAAATCATATCTGAATATCAAGAACAATCTCAAGAATAATGTAGAAAATCAAGAATTTGATCCCAAGAATCACTCCTAAAAACATGATAAAATTTCACAAGAATAATTCTTCACATGACTACCACTTCGTTTCTATCGTTCTCTAGCTAAAAATAAAGAGAATATAATACAAGCATTTAGCATTGATTTTGAATCACTTTTGTGCAACCCTATTTCATTAATCCACCTGGTTCCCAAAACCCCTAGTTGTGAAGGTTTTATCCTCTCATGGTTGTAAGATTACAATTTGCATTCATAGACAAACACATAATTAAATACTTACAATAATAATTGAGAGAAAACCAGATTTTAATATCAAATAACAATATCAAGAACAATGGATGAAATCAAGAGTTTGGTCCTAAAAATTGCTCTACGAAACTTGATAAAAATTCACAAACAATATTCTTCATACGCCTCTACTACTTCGTTTTTATGTTCTCTGACTAAAATAAAATATAAAAGCTATTTATAAGGACATTAGAAACCTTTTCCTAAGCTAACATGGAATTTTCCATATCTGGCGCCGACTGTATCATGATTGGACCTACGACCCCTAGCAGGTTTGTATGGGTTGTACCTGCTTATCATTCTTCCTTGACTGCTACAGATTTATCTAAGTGTTGGCAAGCTGGTATGACTCATACCACAGTCCTATGAGTCGTACAATGCATATGTGGTTTGTCCCTGAGAACTCTAACATCTTCTAAAGTTTTCCACGAGTGTTGTGGTCCGCCTCGTACCTTCCTCCTATGACTCGTACTGCTTGTTGTGTCTGAAGTTCTACCAAGTCTGAAGAATTACTTGAATCTCACCACGGCTCATGGTACGGGTCATATGTGAGTGCTATGATCAGTGAGTCCACTCGTGCCAAGATACTGCCTTTATGCAAATTTCTCTAAACAATTCCACGACTCCAGTTATGGCTTGTATCATCTTGATACAGCTCATACTGAGAGTCGTATATTGCCTTCCTCTTATTACAACCTTCTAACTTTTACCACGATTCTCAGTACGGCTCGTATAATCAAGGTACGGCTCATACTGATACTTGTACTTGGCTGTTTTCTGCATTTTTAGGTCTCTTTTGCACATTTTTTCTCCAACAATCATTTTTCCTGAAATCAAAGTAAAAGTGTCTTATATCCATATAAACATATTTAAGTCCATGTTATTTTCTCAGTTTTAAGTGTCAAAAGTGTTGTAAACTCACAGCACATCGACACCCTCAACTTAAGACTTTTGCATGTCTTCAGGCAAAGAAAACAAAAACTAAACAAGACGCTTAATTGGAAAATAAACCTAGGATACTACAGCCAATAATCAATCAAAACTTGCACTATAAACTCAAAAGTTTTTGACCCTTTTTTTCGTGAACCAAATCAGAACATGCACGTCAAGCAACCATAAAATATGATAAACAGGGACCAATATATGTCATATAACTATTAACAGATAGCCAAGTCATCACCAATGTCTTTCACATAGACCACTGGTAGAATTAAACACAAACCATGTAGCCTCACAGAAAATGAAGTCCCCCACTCACAAATATAGTAAAATATGAAACATTGGATTGAATAAGTAAGACTCTCACTCTCACGAAGAAGTTTCAAGTACTGCATATCGAATACCATAGGTTTTCCCTTATTTCTCTACTTCGGTTTGTCAAATGGTCAGGCTAGGATCACTATAGGACTTGCTTTGGTTTGTAATGTAGGCTTTCGGGATGGGTATGGTAAAGATGGAATCTTTTGAGTGACTAAAATCCCTCCTTGGCACTACATATATGTGACTCCATTTTTTCACTTTTTCACTCTTTTTATTTTTTTTTCTACTTTTTCCTCCCCTTTCACCCTTTTTATGCACTTGCATGAGTGTGGTGTGTTTCTTTAAATTTTTATGCCTCTTTCTCTTTTTGTACTTTCTTTTTCAATTTTTTTCTTTCTTTTTTCTTTTTCTTTTCACACCATACCTCATTTTTCATCTTTTTTTCTCTTCCTTTTTCACCTTTCCGCTATTTATGCATCCTTACACTAGCCACCCTCAACTTAGGCATTTTGCCTATGTTGAGGTTCACAATGTCCAAGGAGGGACCAGGGCCAAAACATGTTCATTATAAAAATGGGTACAGTTAATTGGTTAATAAAAAAAATAGTTCATTTAAGGCTCAAAATCAGGATTAAAGGAATCATATTATTTGGTAGGGTCATTTAAGCTAAAAATGGGCTAAAAAAAGCGCCTATGATCTTTTCCTAACAAATCATCCTAAAACCTATGTAAAGACCAATCCAGCAAGTTCTAGATCCTCTACACAGTATTGAACTAGGTATTAGACCTCACTCACTCATGGTAAAAGTCTTGCATTCACTCTACCTGTTTGATTTATACATGGCTAACAAAAACTATTCATGCTAATATATTAAATTACATAAAAAGATCCACAGGAATCATGCTTTGCAATCACAAGTACATAGCTAATAAAAAAAACTTAAACAAGGTCAATTTTTACAAATCCAAAACTAGTGCAATTTATTGGCTAAGTACTCCTAAGCTACTTTCTAGTTAAACAAAAATCACAAAAATAAAATCCTAAACATGTCGGTTCTACTAGATAGCATGCCCGAGGGAAAAGAGACACAACAAGAAAAACCCTCGGACGAATCAAAATTTTAAAAAAATGTTACAAGTACACCCCTTCCCTTTTAATAAGCATGCTTCATCCCTGAAGCATTGAATGTGAATAGAGAAGGAAGGGAATATACCTGCGGTGCACTAAGCGTTCCTCTCATCCTACGGAGGAGGTACCTCCACTGCAATCGTGGCCAGCACACTTACTGGTGTATCAATAGGGGGAGTGGATATCCCCTCAGTAGTAACGGCCGTCTATACGACCTCTGAAATCATCGGGTGTGAATGTGGCTCGCTCGAAGGGTCCCTGCCACCCGCAAGCTCTGCTTGAGTCGTGGTGGAGCTACCCACTCCTCTAGCTCTCTCAAGCAGCTCCGACTAATGCACATCGTGAGTCTGCTGACTCTCTAATCTTGCCCACTTACGCTCTCTTCTCTCTTTTCCTCTTCTTCTTTGGGGTCTTGTCTCCCACATCCTCAGAGACCCTCTTTTTCCCTTTCTACTTGTCTACTCCTATGGGCTCCCAATAAGCCGCCAGATCAAGCTCCTCGTTAATACCAGCATCGAGTTCAAAAAAAAGTGGGGGCTACTATGATTGTCGGTTCCCGTGATGACAACTCGGCCACTTGAACTCCTCACTGAGGCTACCTGTGTTAGTCTGCTCAGCCATATGCATATTGAATCTGGTCTCAAAACCATCTAGTATGGTCTGTAGGGTCTATGCAGCTTTCTCAATCTCAGCCTTTACCCAAGGCTTGACATTCTCCACCATCGACTGAACCTTCTTCTCAGCTATGGTCAGTCTCTTGGCCATCTTTTGGAGAAATTCCTAAGGCACTAGCGTGTACTCGGCTGGAGTCTGGCTCGGGAGGCTCATAGGTGGTGCAGCGGAGGTGCTAGGAGCTGCATCTGAATGACCAGCATTTGTAGTCGGTGTCTCACCCTGCTCCTATGAAGTGGGGGCATTCACCTGTGCACCCCGAACTGTCTGTGATAATGGGACTGCGTTGGAAAGTCGGGCCTGACTTACCGGGTTCATCTCATCTCGGATTAGACCAATATCAGCGATCTGTTGTTCTCCAATCAGGTGCTTCTCACCACGATGCACCTTGATACCCGCCTCTGTGCACAATCTGAATACGAGACTCAGGAATGGGATAGTAGTGCTCAATTCCATAGCCTGATCCCGCATCTAATCTACAATAACCCTAGGGATATTGATGGGGTATCTGAAAATGATATAGGCCACTAAAGCTTCTCTGTCTATGTTGAGGGTGTTATCATTTATAGTCGGGGCCAATCGGTGGCGCACAAACATCTAACAAGCTTTTGCTATGAAGTTTAGAGAGTTTTTTGTTACCTACTTGTCGCTAGTAACCCATTCTACCTCTTCTTTGTCCTCAACAATCACTCTAGAAAACCACTAAATTTGCCTCTGCCTCTCGTCAAAACCAAGCTGCATGATCTATTTCAAAGCCTCCACCCGATAGTCGTATTTTGGTGTAACATGTGATGGTATGAACTGGGCCCATATAATACCCGAGCAATAATGCGCTTAGATATATCAACCTCTCAGCCTATAACCATGAAGCTCTCTATCTTGGAATAATCTTTCAACTTCTGCTCATCATTCTCTTTTTGCTGTATGGTTGCCAAATAATTAGGTAGAACTTGCGGACAATTTCTGAAGTGTATCGATTCGGGGCCTAGCCATCCAATCAAATCCATAGAAGCTAAATATTCGCTTCATCTCCTCCACCTCATTCAATGAATTTGTGAGGATTCGCGGATCTTCTTGAATGCTTCACCTAGGTTTGTTCTTGGCGGTGAGAGCAATGCCCTGTTCATATATTTCCTGGGCTCCTGGTACTCTCCATCGAATGGTATGGTTCTCCCTAGGTGGAGTCTGCTCCTGATCGGCATTGGGTGCCTCTTCCTCTGATCCAGACTCACTGCTTGCATCTCCGGATTGGGCTTCCTCGGTCCCCTCTTCTTCATTAGAGTCCCTCCTGGACTCTCGGGCTCTTTCCTTCGCTCCATCCTCAAACTGGGGAGTACCAGTAGATGTGGCAGTGGTCGCCATGACCTAGGCTTTATCCTTCTCCCTAGTGGTTCGGGTCCCGTCAGTATCAAATGTATCAACCCGGTATTCCTCTAATGAAGCACTAGGGGAGTTCCCGCTTGATCGGATTCGGAGTTCTAATCAAGAAATGTCCTCCAAGAAGTTGCCTTGGATGCTCTTCATTTCTGCATCATTGTACCTGTAGAGAAAAAGGGTTAGAATTCCAAATCTGAGAAAAAGAAAGCAAAAAAAGTCCTCTGTAATTTGTCACGGGTTTACAGTACAGGTCGTACCTTGAGGTAAGATTCGTACTGAGGCTCGTAATATCTCAAGTCAATGTTACGCCTCTGAGGTACAACTCGTACCATGAAGTTATGATCTATACCATGAGTCGTATGAGGATGCTCCTTGAAAACAAATGTTCTATATTGTTCCATGACTCATGGTACGATCCGTGAGTCGATTCTACGAGTCGTAGGAAGGATCTTACTGTCACTTGTGGACTTGACCATTTTCATATTCTTGGTATGATTCTCAGGTATGACTCCTAGCAGGAAACCACGAGCCGTACTAAGATTTGTACCTCATGATTATTACAATTTTAGCTTGGGACAGTCCCAATGAGCCATCCTACGAGTCATAGTATGAAACCACGAGTCATAGGAAGGCTTGTGAAGCCTATCCCTGCCACATTTTTTATTCAGTTTGCTGGGAATTTTACTTTAGTTTTGGGTACTCATAATTCTCCAAGTCCAGGCATGCATTTAACATGTTTTATAATTACCCATTCCCCCCTTTTCAATCACAACATGTAACTCAAGTTTAACAGTTCAATGCACAATTTTTACAAGTTCAAACCCCTACCCAGTCGCACACAACTTGTTCACATCCCTGGTCATTTTCCTTTTTAATTTTTCAAGCATTGAGAGGACTCTCAGCGATTAAGCATGTTTGCATCAAGCACACAGGTCATAATTATCAAATTCAAAGAGTGAACTAACTTGAATGCTTCTTACTTTGACTAACAATCAAAACTAGGGTTGGGATTGAGATACTCGATGGAATTTGAGCAAACACTTGCTCAATTGATCTTTGATTTTGAGTTATGGGTGTGAGAGATTCGTGAGTTCTTGTCGTGACTTCGATTTTGAGTGTGTGGTAGGAGGATACGGTGTGTTTGAAGTTTAAATAGGTTATAGGGCAAATTTGAAAAATCTAGGCCGAGTTAAGTGATTTTTTCAATTTTTGACCCGTCACAGCTCATACTGCGAGTGGTAGGAAGACCCTACAACTCGTTCCTTAGACTCGTAACTGAGAGATTGAGAAACTTACCTATGGACCTACGAGCACATCTTACGACTCATACTCTGGGGGTACTATTCATACTATGACTCGTAGGTCTTTCTTACATTGAGGTCCATGCCTTGCATAGTTCATAACCACAGTGAGTACTACGACCTGTATAATGAGGTTACGAGTCCTAGGACCATTCGTACCCTGAACTCATGCACTGAAATACATCTCTACTTCTCACCATGACTCGTGCTATGGCCCGTATGACCCTCTCACGAGTAGTATTGAGAATCGTAGCACCTGTCTGTTCAGCAATTCTTCTGCCACCTGTTTTTGTTTCCCCTGCACAATGAACACATAAGTAATCAACTTGGGTTTCCTCCCAAGAAGCGCTTGATTTAATGTCGTGGCATGACGCAGGTGGTTCGATTACTCAGGATTCACCAAACCACCACTTGGGTTGTCTCCCAATAAGCACCTGATTTAACAAGATAGCATGACACAAGTCTCTTGACTACTCAAACTTTATCAAGGAACTCGGACTCATCCTCTATTACTGAGACAACTCTGTATTCCTTCGACTGCTTCATTGACTGGCAGACGTTGAAGGTGACCTCTCTTTATTAAGTATGAACTTCAATTAGCCAGCCTCCACATCTACTAAGGCTCTCCCAGTGGCAAGGAATGGTCGCCCCAAAATGATGGGGACCTCAAAATAAACCTTGAAATCAAGGATCACGAAGTCCGCTGGGAATATGAATCTATCAACTTTAACAAGCACATCGAATAGGATCCCCACAGGCTTCTTCACAATTATGTCGGCCATCAGTAGCCGCATAGTAGTTGGTGTGGGGGCTCCCAAGCCCAGCTGCTTAAACACAGCTAATGGCATCAAATTGATGCTTGCTCCCAAATCACAAAGTGCCCTTGCAAACTCAACATCGCCAATTGTGCATGGAATAGTGAAGGCACCTAGACCTTCCTTCTTCTGGGAAAGAACCCGTGAGGCTACAGCACTACAATGATGCATATTATCCACAGGCTCATAGCTCATGGACTTTTTCTTCGTGACTAGGTCCTTCATAAACTTGGTATATCCTGGCATCTGTTCCAATTCCTTGACCAATGGTATGTTTACAGATAACTATTTGAGCATTGACGGAAATTTCTGAAACTTACCATTCTTCGCCTTCTTCTTCATTTTTTGAGGGAACAGTGGCGGTGGTCGTGGAATATCCTTGTAAATTTGTGTAGTTCCTTGCTTCTTTTCTTGTTCAACTTTAGGTCCCTTTTCAATACTTGGAGCCTCAGTCAACTCAGCATCCTCATTATGCTCATTCTCAACAACGTCTTCTCATCTTCGATCACACATTCTTTCTTCCTTTCAACTACAACCAGAAGAGGAGGGTCAAACCTGGTCTTTCCACTCTTAGTCATCACAGCCATGCAGTGAACATCATCCTTTGGATATTGGACTGTCTTGCTAGGTAGTATACCCTTTTTCCAAGGGTTCTGGATGTTGACAGTTGCCCTAGCTTCTATTCAATATGCTTGATAGTCGTAGCATGTGACTCCACTCTCTGACCTATGCTCGATATATCACTACAAATGTCTTTCAGCTAATCATCTATGGATCTCACTTTCTTTAACATCTCAGCCATCATGCTCTCTAACTTTGACTATCCATCCTCTTCCTCACGTCCATTAGGAGGCACGTATAATCCTGCTTGATCATTGCGGTAACCGTCATTCCTTCTCCAATATCCCTCACGCTCACGACCTTAGCTTCCTTCTCTGTACCTATTCTAATTGTAATTTTCTCTACATTGGTTTCGACCTTGGTTACCATAACCTTGGCACCAAGTGTCTTGTCTAGACCCTTGGGTGTTGGCTCGGAAACTCACCACTTGGTTGTCCAGGAAGTTTGCCTCCTCCTCGGAATCTAAGTTGTCAGGCCCTTGCTCCTGTCCCTGTGTCTCCACTGCATTAACCTTTCTGGATCCAACTCCCATGATATGCTTAGTAAGCAAGTCCAATGATGTGCGCATATGATCCAATTCCTGGTCACATTCTTCTTCCTTCCTTCGTTGGTCTGCAGTCAAACTGACAGCATATGTACCAGCCGCTGCTTCTACTTCCCGGGTGTGCCATGCTTTGTTGTTTTGGTTACTCTATGTAGAATAGTGGTAGCTTGCTCCCAGGTGTGGCTCATCAGTGCTCCTCCCTCCACTGTATCTGTTACTGCTTTTGTACTATTGTTCAATGATCTATAGAAAATCTCCAACAGACTGTCATCAGGAATTTTGTGGTTCGGGCACTTGGTCAAATTCTTCTTGAACCTCAACCAGGTTTCATGAAGTGCCTCAGTCTTTAGTTGTAGGAAATTATAGATTTCATCTTTAAGCTGCAGCATCCTGGATAGGGAAAGAATCTCTCTAGAAAAGCTTGCTTGAGCTCCCTCCAGTTGGTAATGGAGTCATTGGGAAACTCTAATAACCATAAAGTGGCCTTCCCAGCAGAGAGAAGGGGAAGAGTCTTAGCCTTATAGAATCCTGGCTGATTCCGGGCAACCTATACGCCTTACATATTCCCATGAAGTTCATCAGTTGCATGACCACTAAACACCCTTTTCATGTTCAATAATTGGATCATGGTGCTAGTGATGTCAAATTTTGCCCCAGCAGGCAATGATGGTGGTACAATAGCTCTGGTTGACCTGACTTCATCAATGCCAGGGTCATCCTCATCGAAGAATAAAGGGGCATATCTTCGACCTCTGTTGCCCCTTCCACGGTGACCAGCGTTGACAACCTCATCTCGAGCATCCTCCGCATCCTGAAGTGCAGCTTACCGAGCTAGCTCATCTTTCTTAGTTTCTCAGCAATATGGGCATCTCTCTACACTTGGTTCTCCATCTTTCGCAGTGTTCTTTCGAGTTCGAGATCCAAAGGAATCAGGGGGTTTCCACTCCGACGAGTACTTGGTATTCATCAAGCAACAACCTGTAGATATCCAAGAATAAAAAGAAAACATAATTCAGGAAATAACAACAAAAAGCAAATACAAGCAATTAATCTAATCTTAGTCGTATTCCCTGGCAATGGCATCACCTTTTGATGACGCTCAAACTCACACTTTCTGGCGAAGTGTGAAGCAGATGTTTTCAATAAAGAACCCAACAAAGAGGTTGGGGTAGAACCCACAGGGAAGATGGTAAGATCTAGACTAATGCCGGTAATTGAACTTGTTGGTGAGTTATCTCCAAATTGGGGGTTTCAAAGAAAAATAATATTAAAGCAAGATTATAATTGTGATTGGTATCAACATTTGCAAATAACTAGGGTGTGTGTTCCCCATGGGTTCATAACTACTTCGGTTATACAAACATGATCAATCCCAATGCTTACTTGTAGAACTGATAACTAGAATTCACCTAAATGACTGGTTATTGGATGACTATGTTCAATCACCGGGTGAGATCTCATGAGAGATTTCAAACTAACTGTTGTCAATATGTTCCAAATTTAACTATTTTATGACCACAGCTCAAGTTAATACAATGATCATAAAGACCAAGGCTTTGCTATAATTCTCTTTTCTTAATCTCTACTTCTCTAGGTTCAAGCAAGTAAAGAATTCGGGCAAGTCCTAACGTTATACACATTAAGAAACGTTTAAAGATAAAGAGAATACAATACAAGTGTTTACATTGGTTTTGAATCACTTTTGTGCAACCCTATTTCGTTAATCCATCATGGTTCTCACAACCCTTAGTTATGGAGGTTTTTAGCCTCTCATTGTTGTAAGATCATAATTTGCATACATAGACAAATACATAATTAAATACTTACAGCAATAATGGGAGAAAACCGGATTTTAATATCAAAGAACAATCTCAAGAACAGTGGATGAAATCAAGAGTTTGGTCCTAAGAATTGCTCTCCGAAACTTGATAGATTCCTTTCAAGATGAGACCAAAATAAGTTTGAAGGTGTTGAATTCCCGTATGGACCAAATATCAAGGGCGCCAACTTTCAAAGGGGCCAAATTCACAAAGATATGCACAACAACCATATAAATTTAGTGTGGCACCTAAACTGATACAAAAGATGTTTCAGATGCCAGACATTTCAAAATAGGATTGGACTAGGGATCTCAATGAGAACATCTTGGCATTCACCCTTGCGATCAAGGGAAATGATCTGAATAAAGACGAGATCAAAATCCGTCTTGGTCAAGAAGTTTGGGGGAGCCCTTACTTGGTATTCTTTGTTAAACCAAAGACGTTATAGACTCATTTGTTATCCTTTCAGATAAATTTATCAAAGAACATGACGGAGTAAGGAAGGTGTAATCCCAAAAGGCCGACATATTCAAAATTGAGCAGCAAAGCTCTATGCTGCTTTGGAACTTTGTGATTAGGTTCCAAAAGGAGAGGATGCAACTACCAGTAGCACCAGATGATTGGGCGGTAAAAACCTTTACTAAGGGACTCAACTCAGATATTTCAATTGTATCTTTGAGGATAAAGGAAAGTTGACAAAGTTCGACGACATAACTTGGACTAACGTTCACAGTCGGTATAAGTCGAAGATCAGGATAGAAGACGATTATTGTTGGTCCAAAGATATGGTAATCAAAGGATGGAATTTGGATTAAAGACCCTCTAACAGTGTCTTCTCACCATACCCATCTAGCATCACATCGGGCCCAAGTCAACATGAAGGAAACTCCTAATACGTGGAAAAATCAAAGCCCGATAGGCGAAGTAGAGAAGACCTAGGATATAAGAGTCCCAAACCGGTTTACTCCATGGATAAAATATCATAATTATCAAAATATGGATTCACTGTGGGACCGATACAGTTGGTTATTTCCATAAAAAATATTAAATATGCTTACTTCCCGAAGCCAATAAGGTTGGATCCCAAAACTTGGGATCGGGGCATGTGGTATGATTTTCATCAGATTCATGGGCATAACATTGGTGATTGGATGCATCTCCGAGAAGAAGTGGCCAACCTAAGAACGGAGACTTGAAGGAGTTTTTAAGTGAAAGAGCAAGAATGAACTATGAAAAGGAAAAGGAGGACAATAGAAACAAGGCCACTCGCATCAAACATGTGATCAATTTAAATCTTCACGCATCAGCAATACGGTAACCTCTTTAAATTTTAATAATTTCATGAAATTAATACTTATGCTACTGTGATTCAGATAACTCAATTAGAGTATGGAACCCAATCCCGACCAGATCGGCTCTAAAGGAAATATGGTTCATATACCATCATCCGCTAATATCACAAATAAGGTAAAAAGGTAAAACTTTCTTGTGGTTACAACTGATTGGTTTTTAAGTTAAAATAAAGTCATATCTACAAGGCATCACTGGAGGAAGAAGGAAAAATCACATCTATGTAGGATCACCGACATGATCAACACTGGTGATTCACATTGCAAATTAATTAGGATACAACTTACTCAGAGCAGCTCAACATCATAAAGAAAGATTGTTAATAGAAGCTCGAGTTCTAAAAAATACATGTTGCACTCTTTTTCTTGGCTAAGTTTTTGTTTAAATTGGGTTTTGCTGGTGAGGTTTTTAATAAGGTAGTAACAAATGTATGAAGAGATCGAGGACTCTCAAAAGATACACAAAGTATTCATTCATAAAAAGGAATAACCTAATATAGTGAAAGTGTTAAAAAACTCAATGAATGCTCAAACATAGGGAACTAATAGGAGTCAGAACTCTAAAATTTTAAAGCGTGTTAAAACACTAGGGACTGGCAGGGGGCCAGAACTCCGGCACAGCAAAATATGGCCATATACTAAAGGATGGCAAGAGTAATGAACTCTAGATTTTGAAGAGACAAAGATGTCGGAATCATCATATGGGAAGACAAGCCTTAATCATTTTGAACTAAAGGCAACAGACTGCTTTGCTAGATTTCAGAAGGGGCAAAAATGGCTAATGAAAAACAGTAGAGTGAATGCATCACATAACATATTTTCAATTATGTAAAGGCTTCTGATTGACCCAAAAGGCTATGCGGACATAACCAATATACTTTAATTTTTAATGAACAAACGGCGTGAACTCGCATGAAGTTCTTTTCACAAACTTGTCCTATGATCATTTAAAAGCCCTACCCTAAAGACAGTTTTGATATATTATTTCTCAAAAAATAAGAAGGATACGCCTTATTCGTAGCATCATTTTTTAATTAAAAGGGGGCCTCAAATCATGAAGTCATTATAGAGGTCAATAACTCCAAAATAAAAAGTGGTGGGCCAAAGCTCCCAAAGGAAAAAGTGGTTTGAAATTTCAAAGTTTTTTCTGTTTAGTATCGATTCGATAAAATTGAACAACCTTTATCTTCAAAAAATATTACGCAAATAAAAACAAAGTCTCGAACAATCAAACACTCACGATAAAAAAACTGGTCAGGAACCATTCAATAAGTGAGTTCGAGATAATAAAAATGCAGAAAGCCAAAAATGCCAAAAATTCCAAGCTTATACAAAGAGAGTTACATGAACTTTCAAAAGCTAGGAGAGATATGCTAAAGTGTTCCCAGATGTTGGGGGAATCTCCAAAGCCCTGATGGATGGTTCCACATCCTCGGGGCCACTAAAGCAGAGGGAATAGAAGAAGTCATGGTAGGAGATTCTGGAGGATTCTCGATATGACACTCCTTTTTATCCTCATCATCATTATCTTTGCCTGCACCGAGGATATCCTCTAAGAGGTCTTCATTAGAAGAGGAGGTCAGATCCTCCGAATTAAGCTTCAGAATCTCGAACCCCATAAGTTTCTAATGACCAGTCCATCGTACAGGGTAATTAAGGCCTTAGCACCCTTTTACGTCTAAGTGAATGATTGAAAATTTTTAGGAGGTCTGTGTTTTGGGAATAGAAATATGTAGGATTACTGAGCTACTAGTTATCAAGGACCACTATAGTGGTGGGATTTCAACTGCAGTGAGACCATCATGACGGTCGAAGGTCCACCATTGTGGTAGATAAGAAAAAAAATAGGTTTGCCATGGCGAGGATCTAGACGTCATAGCAGGTCCGCTGCAGTAGAAAATAAACCGTTGCAGCAGACGAGTGATCTTGGGAATAATTGCGTTCCCAAGTGTTATTTTATAGCTTAATTTAGTCATGTTTGTCAAATTATACACTTACATTCTTATGCGATTTTGTGTAAATTTGGGTATGCACTAACCAACGTGATTAGTCCTTGTTTTGTAGGTGAAAAATGCATACGAAGGACTAAATAATGATGGATGAAGTGAAGGAATGAGTTGAGAGTGAATTGCAAAAGATGGCAAGAAAACATGCCATGGCAAGGCTGGCCGCGCCAGGCAGCATGCCACGACGTGCGTGTGCCGCGCCCAGCGTCGTGCCACGCCATAGCCATGCGCGCGAAATGCTGCCCTCCAAGGCGCCTGCGCGCCAGCATCCGTGCCATGCCAGGCCTTGTTGCGCGCCGCAGGCCATGTCACGATGGCCATCGCGCAGGTCAAGCATCGTGCCACGCCGGCTATCGCACCATGCCTTGGCAAAGCAACATTCAAATGCAATTTCCAATGGGCTTCCGCGTTACCTCCACGGCACGGAGGCAAATTGGCGCGTTCACCTCCGTGCCACGGAGCCATTCCATGACAGGCCAAAAATTGCAAATTTGCTATTTACTATAAATTAAACCCTTAGCTTCTAATATCAGGGGACACGAAATATTTTCTAGAGACCATAGAGGATGAAGGGAGAAGTGAAGAACTCACCTAGGGTTCACTAATTTTACATTCTCTTTTACCTATTCTGGTAAGTACACTACTTTAACGATATTTTTGAGTTATTGTATGAACATGAGTGGCTAAAACCCTTCCTCTAGGGTTGAGGCCACGTGATATGATTGTAATGCATACAGTTGTTGTGGTTTGAGTTCTTAATTGTAGTTTTGTCTTACATTCTTTATTATGGTTGTTTTTATGCTTGATCACCATGAAAACATACATGTTAAGCTAGGTAAAAGCTTGAGAGAGTAACCCTAGGCT
>JACEIK010007812.1:55865-70529 GCA_018107945.1 Datura stramonium
AGTATTTAACACCGAGTAGGTCTGGGGTCCAAGCACACCCCAAGTCTCAGAACTACGCGCCAACATATCCATGATAGGACCTCCATGATACTGTCCCCTTTTCCCATATGGGCCTCTTGTTGTGATATCACACCTCTTTCATGGTTCTACCCTTGGCAAGGTACAAACACCCTCCCGACTAGGGTTTTATAGGTCGGGCTCCATATGTGCTCATATAGGGTATGTCGGTTATAAGAATCTCCCACCGTTCCTCATGATTTATGTATGGTTATGAGTATATACTTTGGCTCAAGTCATGTTTAATAAAGTTTTTTTCTCTTATGATTATGATATGAATGATTTACGAATGTTTTGAAAACCTTGAGCCTTATGTTTACATTATGATATTTATATTATGATCGTGTTGTCCCACTCTTATGAACTTTTATGTATTTTAACTATCCATTTACTTACCTTGCATACTCGGTATATTTCAAGTACTGAACGCATACTCTATGTTGTATCGTTTTATGATATAGGCTCCGATCTTCATACTCAACCCCGTCACTAGCCAATTCCGGAGTTAGAAAGCAGTCTCTATTGGTGAGTCCTCATCTGTTGAGGTCCCCTTTCTATTCAGTTATGTTTACGTATTTTCAGTTTCAGACTTAAAGAGTTAGTTGGGGTCTTGTCCCATCAACTCATCAAAATTAGAGGCTTTTCAGACAATAGATTGTATTCAGCTTCAGACTCGTTTTGTATATTCAGATTGTATGTTATGTTTAGACTTCCGTTATGATTATTATGTTGATCATCCGCTTTTATTGATTGAGTTAGAAGTTCATCTCATGGGTCGACTTGGAGTCTCTCATTGTTCCTTATCCCGTGTATCGATCCGGGTCTATGTTCGAGTTGTGACAATAGATCACAAGTACAATAAGCTTATGTTGTTATGAAATCATAGGGAACAATCCTAGTCACTTCACTCATTGATTGCAACCAATTTTAATAAATATTCTACTCTCATTCACTTATTGTTTTACATCGTTATTTGTTACACACTCCCCCTTAAGAAATAAGTAGACTAAAAGTAATAGTAATCACGTTAATCGAGGTTCTTGCTATATTCCTTGGGGAATTCGATCCCAATCCTTGTTGGGTTCTATATTTGAACATCAACCACTTTATATCTCATATAGAAATGTAATTTGGGAGAAGTCAAATTTTGGTGTTGTTGCTGGGGAATACGGCTTAGGATTTAGTTAATTATGTTCTCTTTGTTGTTGGTCCTTATTTCCGTTTTATATTTCTTTGTTGTTTTTGGTTTCTTTCTAAGTTTCAGGTTCGTGTATGCCCAGTACCTGGAGATAAGGTAAACCCCTAGCTCCAATTGATCACAAACTTGAGCAAGCACTAAGAAGTAGATGGAAAATAGCCAAGGTCCACGGTCAAGAGACTGTGGAAGAAGCAACAACCCAGATGTTGGTTGAAGAGCAGGCTCATGCACGAGAATGTGCGGCAGCTAGGTTTGCTGAGGAACAATGTCAAGTTGTAGATATTGAGCGATCCGGATGAAACAGAGGTCCAGACCAGCTGGTATTTTGATGATTTTGATATTGATGAGGTCGGTGCAACTGGTGCGATTGTTCCTCCTCCTTTGCCTATTGGGGCAAAGTTTGACATTACTAGCGTAATGATTCAATTGCTCAACATGAAGGGTATATTCACTGGTCATTCCACGGATGATGCACATACTCACTTGACTAATTTTGTGGGTATCATGCAGGCATACAAACAACTGGGGTGAATTAGGATGCAATCTAGCTGAGGTTATTTCCCTTTTAATTGGGGAGCGAGGCAATGCTCTAGTTGGTTGAGCTGCCAAATGATTCTATTACGACATGGAGGGAACTCAAAAGTCTTTCCTAGAGAAATTCTTTCCACCTTCCAGAGCATTGCAGCTGAAGGATGAGATATACAACTTTAGACAGTTGACTTCTGAGGCACTACATGAGACTTAGTTGCGGTTCAACAAAAAGCTGAAACAGGTGCCCAACCATTGGATACTGGATGATACATTGTTGGAGATCTTCTATAGGCCTCTGAATGCTAATACAAAGGCGATGGTAAATATCGTGTTTGGAGGAACATTCATGAGTCACACTTATACTGAGGCTGCTGAGGTACTTGACAGGATCACTAAGACCAATCGCACATAGCACACATGAGAGGCAGAAGTTCATGCCGATATTTATGCGTAGGTATGTGTGCTGAAAAAAGGAGGAAAGATAAAGAAAGAGATCATGATATTGTTAAAATCAAAACCATTGTGGGGCTCCTTGCCAAGCATATTATAGGTGCCGGGACAGAAAAGGTAAATGCAGTAGGTTCTGAAGGCAAAGCTCAAAGGAATGATAGCGGAGAGTCAGAATCCTATGAGGAAGCTAAATATTTGAACGATCAACGGGAGGGTTCGGACCAACAAGCAAGGGTCTAATCAAGACTCTTGGCATCAAGAACAAAGGAACCAAGGTCCAAACTATTATAGGGACAATAATTACAATCAGGGCCAATAGAGAGGTAGGAGTAGAGGCAGAGAGAAAGATGGGGACTTGAAGAAGCATGACAGCTATAAAAATGATAAAAGTGGTTTATATGTTCCTCCAGGTAACCGCGAAGCCGAATATAGCAGTTAGATGTGGAGGACATGTTAGGTAAAGTGTTAAAGCTGATGGAGGCTACTAACGGTCATTTCAAGGAGCTTCATGTAGATATTTTCGGGATGAACCAAAAGGTTGAGTCGCATGTCATTTCCATAAATCAGATTGAGCAATAGATTGATCAAATGTCAGTTGCAATAAATTAGAGGCAAAAAGGATACTTCCTAGTAATACAGTCTAGAACCTGAAGAATGATAGTCACCGTATAGTTGTTACTAATAGAAGTGAAAAGTTGACAGTTAACCCTCCAATGCCAATTGTGGTTGATGAGTTAGTTTGCCCGAGTTGATTAATGCTGAAAAGGTTGCGTATTCTAACGATCAGGTGTGGTTGAAATAATAGCTGAAAAGACAACTCTTAGTAATGAAAAGGATAATGTATCTATAAGGGGAGGGCGAAGGAGGTCCCTCAAAAGTTGACTTCGATTCCTAGACCTTCTCTACCTTTCCCACAGTGATTGAAGAAGAGGGTTGAAGAAAGGAAATATCACAAGTTCATTTTGATGTTGAAGCAATTATCTGTAAATATCCCTTTAGTCGAGACACTTGAGCAGATGCCTGGCTACGCAAAATTTATGAAGGACCTTTTCACTAAGAAGAGGACCGTGATCTTTGAGCCTGAGGACAAATTGCACCATTATAGTGTAATATCATCGCGGTCTCTTGTACAGAAAAAGGAAGACCCAAAAGATTTCATGAGTCTGTGCAACATTGGAGCCTTTAATTTTGCTAAGGCTTTATGTGATCTAGGTGCTAGTATTAATCTTATAGAGCTAGCAGTGTTCAGATATTTGTTATTGGGAGACAACAAGATGACTACATTACGGCTTCTTATGGAAGATCGCACAGTGAAAAATTCGGTGGGATTCTCTATGATGTATTAGTGAAGGTCGAGTCTTTTATCTTTTCGAACAATTTTATTATTCTAGAATGTGAGGTGGACTTTGAGGTCTCCATTATCTTGTGGAGACCATTTCTTGCCATCGATCATGCTTTAGTAGGCATGGAAATCGGACAATTGAAATTTCGATTAAACAATGAAGAAGTTACTTTCTATGTGTGCCGGTCTATGAAGCAGCCAAATGATATGTGGATAGTCTCAGTGATTGATATTGTGGAGGTTGAGTCTCCAATGATTCCTATTGAGGAGAAGTTGAGTATTTGAAGCCCTAGAAGCTATGATAATGAATTGTGGTGTTGTTGAGATTGATGGGTATGATGAGATCTTGAGTGCACATGTTGATATGGGGTTGTACACTTATGCCCCGAAGAAAATTGATCTTGATTTGAAGAACCGTACAACCCCACCATCCAAGCCTTCTATTGAGAAGCCTCCAGTATTAGAGCTCAAGACACTTCCATCTCACCTTCATTATGTATTCCTGGGAGCTAAAAATACTTTGTCGGTCATTGTAGCAGCAGACTTGATGGAATGGAAAGTGGAGGCTTTGGTCTCCATTCTGAAACAGTACAAGAGGGCCATTGGATGGTCCAAAGCAAATATTATTGGGATCCCACTAGGTATCTGTACACATAAGATCCAACTTAAGCCAGACTGTATTTCGAGTATTGAGCATCAGCGTAGGTTGAATCCACCTAAACAAGAGGTGTTCAAGAAAGTGATCAATAGGTGATTGGTGGTGGGCATGGTTTACCATATTGCAAACATCAAATGGTAAGCCCTGTCCAATGTGTGCCAAAGAAGGGTGGAATCATTTTGGTTCCAAATGCTAATCATGAGCTCATTCTATTGAGGCCGGTCACAGGTTGGAGAGTATGCATAGATTATAGAAGTTGAATCATTTGACGCAAAAAGACCATTTTCCAATGTCATTTACGGATCAAATGCTTGACCGAGCAGGTAGAGGGTGGTATTGTTTTCTTAGTGGTATTTGGGTAACAATCAGATTTCCATAGCCCTGGAAGACTAAGAGAAGACCAATTTCATGTGTCCCTATGGGACGTTTGCCTTCAAGAGGATGTCATTCGGGTTATGTAATGCACCAGCCATATTCCAATGCTGCATGATGTCTATATTTTCATACATGGTGGAGGACACCATCAAAGTTTTTATGGATGATTTTTCAGTGGTTGATGACTTTTTTTATGATTGCTTGGATCATTTGCGCAAGGTGCTGTAGAGATATGAAAATACCAACTTGGTGCTTAATTGGGAGAAGTGTTATTTCATGGTCAAGAAGGGTATTATACTCAACCACAAGATTTATGGAAAGGGTATAAAGGTGGACAAAGGCGAAGATAGATGTGATTTCTAGCTTGCCACCTCAGATTTCTGTAAAGGGCATTCGGAGTTTTTTAGGTCATGCTAGGTTCTATGGAGGTTCATCAAGGACTTCTCAAAGATTGCACATCCTTTGTGCAAATTACTTGAGAAAGGGATGAAGTTTGTATTTGATGATGCATGCTTGAAGTCATTTGAATGTCTAAAGGAGAGATTGACTACTTCTCCTATCATAATTGCACCCGACTGGTCCTTATAATTTGAGGTAATATGCGATGCAAGTGGAGTGGCCCTAGGAGCTGTCGTGCGCCAAAGGCATGAGAAGCTGCGTCATTTAATAAATTATGCTAGCAAAGCACTAAATGCAGCTCAGAAAAATTACACCGTGAAGAAGAAAGAGTTGTTGGTTGTGGTGTTTGCATTTGAGAAGTTTCGAGCTTATTTGTCGAAACTAAAGTGATTTTTCATACAGACCATACAGCTCTTTGGTACTTGATGTCAAAGAAATATTCCAAGCCACGATTGATTAGATGGATACTTTAACTACAAGAGTATGAGTTCGAGGTTAAGGATCAGAAGGGGATCGAAATTCATATGGCGGATCACGTGTCTAGATTAGAGGTAGATGCAGCAATGAGAGATGAGCTTGATATAGATGATACATTCCCTGACGAACAGGTTTTGGCTGCATTGAAGGATCTCATTCCATGGTTTACAGACTTTTCTAATTATTTGGTGAATGATGTGGTACCTGCAGATTTCTCCTTTCACCAGTGAAGGAAGTTCATGTCTGATGTACAGAAGTTTTTCTGCAATGAGCCATGCTTGTTCCGCATTTGTGTTGATAGGGTGACCTGTAGGTATGTGCCTGAGGATGAGATGATGAGCATATTGGAGGCTTGTCACTCATCTCCTGTTGGGGTCATCATAGTGGTATCCATACTGGCCACAAGATTCTATAATGTGGGTACTATTTCCCAAATATTCATCAAGATGTGCATAATTTTGCAAGGGCACGTGATGCATGCAAAAGGAAAGGAGGAATATCATGAAGGCATGAACTCTCTTTTACCCCCATTCTTGTCATTGAGCTATTCGATGTGTAGGGCATTGATTTCATGGTCCCGTTTGTAAGCTCGAATAGGATGAAGTACATACATGTAGCTGTTGACTATGTATCAAAATGGGTGGAGGAATGTCACGACCCGAGTCTATACCCTAGACGAGACACAGTACTTGGAGTCACAAGTGACCCCAAGCCAACCAATGGTCTATCATAACACTGGTAATCTGAGTAATCATAGTGGAAGCTTAAATAATAAAACCATTTAAGGAAAACTGAATAATAAAGTTTACACAGATGAAAGAAAAACTGAAAGTCTGAGTCTATGTCTAATAGTCATCTACACATGATGAGTTGATGGGACAAGCCCCCAGCTAACTCTACATGCTAACTGAATGAACATATCTGGAAAAGCAAATATCATCCTCGAAAGATGAGGATTCACCATTGGTACTGCTGATACCACCTGAAAAAGATCTGCTAACGATGTTGAGGCTCATAATCTGCGTTTGTATCATAATACGATACAACATAGAATGTATGCGTCAGTACTTTGAATGTACTTAGTAAGTGGGAGAAAAACATATCATAAATAACAAATAACTAAACTGTAATGACATGCAATGGCCAAATGAAATATTGGAACTAAAAAAACTGAAATATAACTGAAATGGTCAAAATGACCCTGTCTGATGGTCAAAGACATTCCCTAAATTTGAGATACTGATCTGAGCTAACTGTACTGAACTAAACTCAACTGAGTAAACTGAAACTATTTTGAGTTGAGCTAAATTGAAATTGTACAAATTAGTGGGAGAGGCTATAACCGACATATAACCACGTGAGCTGGACATGGAGTCCGATGTATACACCCCATCGGTAGGACCCAATATACCTTGCTAGGGTATAAAGGCATGAACCGGGTGATCACAAGTCTAGGGACATAGGGCCAATAAAATAACCTACGGTGGCAACGTAGTTCTGGAAACCTTGGTGCACTGGAACCCCGGTCCGCTCGGTGCTAAGTCCTACCCCTACTGGATAGTGCTAGACAGACTACTAAGTTGATAGCTCAAAACTGGGGTCCAAGACTAAGTTAAGGGTACCTATTTGGAAGTGCCCTGAGAGTCTTATCAGATCAGATTCTATAACTGGTGTTCTAAGACTGGTCAGAGCTGCTTATCTGGAAGCGTCATAACCGTCTAAAGAACAAACTAAAACTGAAGCTGGGGGTACTAAGACTGGTTAGAGCTACTTATCTGGAGGTTTCATAATTGTCTAAAGAACCATTAAAATCTATATCTGATATCTAAGTCTAATAACTAATAACTGGGAGGCACCACTAGCACCTCAAGGAAAGACTATAGTCAAACTGATCAACTGACATTTCTGAGTAATATTGAGTATACTAATATTCTGACTAAAACTGGACTAACATGCATCTGACTAAGATTTCAACATATACTAATAATATAGGAATCCCCAACACTGATAGAATCAAGCAATAGGAAATAACTACTCCGATATGCAAGATTCTAATTTATTAAACAGAGAAGCTAGTGATAAATCATTCTTTAAGATGTTAGTTCCACTAAATTTCTAGGAATTGGGAAAAATATAGCAGCTAATATCATGAATAATATTCCACTAAAAGTTTATTAAATTTTGTCTGAAAATCTTCTACATTTCAAAACCACAAGGCTATAACTGATAGAAAATTTAGAGAGGGTTTTGGGGACACAAGGGAAGAACAATTGCCTTGTTGAATTCCCACATACCTAGTGAAGAAATTCCGAAGAGAATCCCTTGACAATCTGATAAGAAGCTGACTGCCCTAGCTCTTGCTCTGAGTGTTTCTGAGAGAAATCTTATGAATTGATTTTCTGAGGGAATGAGAGGGGTGAAGTAATCGTTGATTACCCCTCTAAATTCCCAGAAAATAATCCGAAATGAAATAGTTTAGGGATTAAAAAGGTGGCAAATTACAAAAATATCACTAGGGAAAGATCTGGAAAAACTGCGATAGGGGACCAAGGGGTCACTCAATGATTCGTTGGTTGAGACAACACCTCATTGGGACAAGTTGTTGGTCCTGAGGCCTACGATCTGGGCTCACTAGAAATGGAAACGAGAGGTACCACGACTCGTTGGATGAACCAAAGGGTCATTGGTTCCTTTCATGGTCACTAGATGAAAATTCTGGGAAACCTAACAACGAGCAACACAACGACTCATTGGTAGACCCAACGGGTCGTTGTGTCGATTCATCATTCCCACTAGAACAAGTCAAAGGATTCCTGAACTTGGCACCACAGGTGGTCACAACGACTCATTGTGGGATACAATGAGTCATTGTTTCCACTCGTTGTCAATGAAGGAAGTTTCTGGGACTATCAACCAACGACTCACACCACGAGTCATTGTATCACATGATGACTCGTTCATTGATTCATGGGGTCCTGGAAGAGGGACTTCTAAGATGGGGACCAATGAGTGACAGGAAGACTCGTTGTTTCTCACAGTGGGTCGTTTCATGTCCCATTTGTTCCCGAAGGACCAAGCAGGGTTGACCATGACTGACACAACAAGTCGTTGGAGCTGACCACGACTAGTTGTCTCGGTTGTTCTGAGGCAACTTTTCAAGTTTCTTCTGGATTTTTTTCAAGGGGCCTAGGAAAGTTTCAGGGTGTTAAAATATCTCCCCCTTTGGATTATTCATCCTCGAATGAAGGCTAAAACTGCTGGAAAATTAGGAAAAGGCTGCAATTCCTAGACTGAGGCTATGATCTGATTTCTGAAAGAGTAACTGACTCTGAACTGACTTAACCATGCTAACTGAGCTAATGCAACTAGAATGGACATTAAAAACTTGAATAGAGCTGATGAATATGGAACTGAATAGTGTATTGAGGAGAAATTTAGTACCTGATGCTGGAATTGAACTGGAAAGGAATAAATGAGGGTATCTGGCCATCATGTCTGCTTCTGCCTCCCATGTGGCTCCCTCAACTAGCTGGTTCCTCTATAAGACTTTCACCGAAGCGACTTCCTTGTTTCTCAACATACAAACTTGATGGTCAAGGATATGAACTGGGACCTCTTCGTAAGAGAGACTATCTTTCACTCCCACACTGTCTAGTGGCACAACTGAAGTTGGATCACCGATGCACTTCTTTAGTAGTGACACATAGAAGATTGGGTGCGCAGATGCTAACTCTGGAGGTAATTCTAACTCATATGCTACACTGCCAATTTGCTTCAGAATTTTGTAGGGTCCCATATATCTATGACTGAGTTTTCCTTTCTTCCCAAACCTCATCACCCCCTTCATGTGTGAAATTTTCAAATAAACCCAATCATCTACTGCAAACTCTAACTCTCTTCTCCTCACATCAGCGTAGGATTCCTATCGGCTTTGCACTATTTTCAACCTCTCTTGATAAGTTGCACCTTTGCATGGCTTCATGGACTGAGTCTGGCCCTATCAGGGTAGCTTCACCAACCTCAAACCACCCTATAAGAGACCTACATCTCCTATCATATAATGCCTCAAACGAGGCCATCTAGATACTGGAGTGGTAGTTGTTGTTGTACGTAAACTCAATTAGAGGTAGGTGATCATCCTAATTGCCCTTGAAATCGATCATACACGCTCTCAGCATACCTTCCAAGGTCTGGATAATCCGCTCAGCTTGTCTATCTGTCTGCGGGTGAAAAACTATCCTGAGCTTGACCTGGGTACCGAGTCCTTTCTTAAATAACTTCTAGAAGTATGAGGTAAACTGGGTACCTCTATCTGAAATAATGGACAAGGTCACCCCATGCAGTCTGACCAAATCCCGAATATATAGCCTAGCATAATCCTCAGCGGAATCTATAGTTTTAACTGGAAGGAAATGTGCTGACTTGGTCATCCGGTCTACTATCACCCAGATTGAGTCATGATGCCGACAAGTATGAGGTAGACCTGTAATAAAGTCCATATTTACTTCTTCCTACTTCCATGTGGGTATGCTGATATCCTAAGTCATACCTCCCGGTCTCTGATGTTCCACCTTAACCTGTTGGCAGTTCGGGCACTTAGCCACAAATTCTGCTATGTCTCTTTTCATGTCGTTCCACCAGTAAATAACCCGTAAATCACGGTACATCTTAGTGGCACCTGGGTGGATAGAATGTCTCAAACTATGTGCTTTAGCCAGTATCTACTGTCTCAAGTCACCTACATCTGGCACACATAGTCTACCCTGATAATGGATCACACCATCTCCTTTTTTGGAGAAAGCTTCCACTTCTTTTCTGAGAACTTATTCCTTCAGCTTAAGCAGTATGGGATCTTCATCCTGCCTTGACTTAACTTCAATGACTAATGAGAAATATGATCCACTTTGCACTACTAGTCCGCCCTCAGCTGAATCAACCAACTGCACTCCCAACTGAGCTAACTTGTGAATATCCTTCGCCAGTTCTTTTCTACTCTCTTCAACATGAGCCACGCTCTCCATAGACATCCTGCTTAGGAAATCAGCCACCGTGTTGGCTTTTCCCATGTGGTAAAGCATACTCATGTTGTAATCCTTCAATAGCTCCAACCACCTTCTCTGATGAAGATTTAAATCATTCTGACTGAATACATACTGAAGGTTCTTGTGATCGATGAAAACATCCACGCAAGCCCCATAAAGGTAATGCCTCTATATTTTCAATGCAAACACCACTGTTGCCAACTCAAGGTCATGAGTCAGATAGTTCTTTTCATAAACCTTGAGCTGTCTGGAGGCATAAGCTATCACCTTACCCCGCTGCATCAGAACGCAACCAAGTCCAACTCTGGAAGTGTCACAATACACTATGAACCCATTTGTTCCTTCTGGTAAGGTTAACACTGGAGCAGTAACGAGTCAAGTCTTCAACTCCTGGAAACTCTTCTCATACGCATCTTATTGCTGAAATTTCACCTTTTTCTGAGTCAACCTAGTCAGAGGACATGCAATAGAGGAAAAAATTTCCACAAAACATTGGTAGTAACGGCTAGACCCAAGAAACTTCTGATTTCGGTTGGGGAAATAGGTCTTGGCCAGTCATTAACTGTTGCTATCTTTTGAGGATCTACCTGAATACCCTCACCCGAGACCATGTGACCAAGGAAAGTCACAGACTTCAACTAGAATTCACATTTGCTGAACTTAGCGAACAACTGGCGGTCTTTGAGCGTCTGTAGCAGTATCCTCAGATGGTTAGCATGTTCTTCCTCGCTTCTAGAGTATACCAGAATGTCATCAATGAAAACAATGATGAACATGTCTAGATACGACTATAAAACCATGTTCATCAGGTCCATAAAAGTTGTAGGGGCATTAGTTAGTCCGAAGGACATAACCACGAATTCGTAGTGACCATACCTTGTTTTGAAATCTGTTTTCGGTATGTCACATTCTCTGACTCTTAGCTGATGATACCTTGACCTGATATCTACCTTAGAGAAAAAACTGGCTCCCTAAAGTTGATCAAACAAGTCGTCAATCCTGTGAAGGGGATACTTGTTCTTAACTGTGACTTTATTCAACTGACTGTAATCGATACACATTCTGAGAGTACCGTCTTTCTTTCGCACGAATAATACCGGAGAACCCCATGGAAAGATGTTGGGCCTGATGAAATCTTTATCAAGGAGGTCTTTCAGTTTCTCCTTCAACTCCTTAAGCTTAGCTGGAGCCATTCTGTAATGAGGGGTGGAG
The DNA here is from genome assembly GCA_018107945.1 of Datura stramonium. Taxonomy (NCBI): domain Eukaryota; kingdom Viridiplantae; phylum Streptophyta; class Magnoliopsida; order Solanales; family Solanaceae; genus Datura; species Datura stramonium. Next base: position 67,607 of record JACEIK010007812.1, read on the forward strand.
ATGGGTTGAGTTTCTGGAAGAAGGTCTATGCCGAAGTCTATTTCCCTCTCAGGATGGACTCTGGGAAGATCTTCGAGAAACACGTCAGGGAACTCGTTGACAACTGGAACTAACTGGATAGTTGGGGTCTTAGAGCTGGAATCTTTGACCCAAACTAGATGATAAATACACCATTTAGAAATAAGATTTCTCACCTTAAGGTAGGAAATAAATCGACCCTTAGGTGTTGAACTACTGCCCATCCACTTTAAAACTGGCTCACTAGGGAACTAAGATCTGACGAGTCTAGTTCTGTAGTCGACTGGGCATAACCGGAGTGTAACCAATACATGCCAAGAATGAGATCGAAATCAACCATGTATAACTCTACAAGATCAGCTAGAATGACCTTATTCAAGATTAAGACTGGGCGGTGTCTTGTCACGACCTGGACATAGACCCAGATCGTAACACGGGAAAAGGAGTCCCGAAAGACTCCAAGTCAATCCATGGCATGAACATTTATCTAACTTCTTATCACTTAGAGCGGAATACTGAACATACGATATAGCGAAAACATAATGTAACATAACATAGCATGATAAGCGGAACGTACTAAAATACATAACAGCTGAGTACTACAATTAGTCTGAAAGCCTCTATCATATCAGATGGGTTGATGGGACAATATCCCCAACTAACCCGGCAAAGCTAAAACAAAAGGAACATCAAGGTCTGAACATATGGCCCTCTAAACATGAGGACTCACCAAAAGGGGCTGATAGCTAACTTTGAAATGGTCTAATGATGGAGATGAGCCTGAGAGCAAAGTCCTGTATCATGAAATGATACAACATAGAAAGTATGCAATCAGTACGTGGAATGTACCGAGTATGCAAGGTAAGTAAAACGGACAATTAAAATATATAAATCTCATTAATGATCATATGAGTAGGACAACATTCTCATAAAATAAATATCATAACATAACATAAGGCTCAAAGTTTTCAAAACATTCGTAATACAATCGCAATAATAATCATAATAGAAAAGCTTTATTGAACATGAATTGAGCCAATGTACGTAAACATAATCATGCATAAATCATGAGGAACAGTGGGAGGCTTCTCTTAACTAACATACCCCATATGAGCACACACGGAGTGCAACTTGTAAACCTAGTCGGGAGGCCATTCGTACATTGCCAAGGATAGAACCATGAAAGTGTGATATCACCATGAAGAGGGCCATTTGGTCCGGGGACAGTCACAAAGGAGGTCCCAACATACCTACGCTGGCACGTAGTTTATGAGATCCGGGGCAGAACCTGGGCTCCGAACCTACTCGGTGTTCGATACTACTCCCAAAACATATATAGTGCTCATAGTATATCATGCATGAGTTCATGGGCTAGTTAATTCATAATAATTATAAACATGCTTGTAAATATGCGAACTAGCCATGAATCAAGGCCCGTGAGTCGGCCAAAACATAAATTCATAAATCATAGGATCCATGCATATATGTAGGTCATACATGTAACTTGTAAATACTCAAATCATGATAGGTAATTGAATAAATTCATATTTCAAATCATAAATCATGGGTTTGTAAATATCAACAATTAAAGAGTAGATCATAAATTGATTCATCATAAATCATGCATAATTAGGCTTGATTTGGTAGAAATCGAAATAAAAGAATTTATAATCAAAATAAATGGTAAATTTGATCTAGCTCCATAAAATATGAAATATATCATAAATCATAAATACCCATTAGTAATTCATTAGTTTTTTCTCAAAATTGAACTTAAAACCCCATAAGATTTTTGATAGATTTTTCATGAATTCATAGGGAATGAGCATGGGTGTGAACAGAAACACCCATTTGGAACTTTACATACCTGGTCTAGATTAGATTCTAAAGTTCTTGACTGCCTAAAGATGAATTGATAGGGAGAAGCTTGAAGAATAGCTTGATCTCTCTAAAATTGTTCTAACTTGCATGCATGGGTGAGAAGAATGAGTAATCTGAACTTAACCCCATAAAAGGTCATTATTCATACCCCAAAACGTCGTAGTTTAGGCCTTAGGAACTTAGGAATTACGAAAACGCCCTTACTAATTCGCAGAAAATTAACTGCCAAGGGGGTCCTAATGGACGACCTGACGACTCGTCCTCACAGCCACAACTCATTACCTAGCTCGTCATGTACACTTCCTTACCTTGTCTCCTGGGCTCGTAATGGGTCACTTCACGATTCGTTAGGGAAGGCCACGAATAGATTTCTTCATATCATTCCACCAATAGATTTCTCGTAAGTCACGATACATCTTGGTGGCACCTAGATGGATAGAATACCTGGAGCCATGAACCTCATGCAATATCCGGCTTCTCAAATCATCAACGTCGTGAACGCATAGGTGACCCTGGTACTGAAGCACACCATCTCCCCCTTGGGAGAAGACCTCCACTTTTGACTTCGAACGGCTTCTTTCACATCAGTCACCAAGGACAGTTCTGACCCGTTTTGCACAACAACATCGCCATCGGTTGAGTCGACCAACCTAACTCAAAACCTTGCAAGTCGATGGACATCTTTCACCAGCTCCTTCTTTCCCTCATCCACATGGGACACACTCTCCATAGAGATCCTACTAAGTGCATCCATTACCACATTAGCCTTTCCCGGATGGTAAAGAACACTCATATCGTAATCCTTGAGTAGCTCTAACCACCTCCTTTTCCATAGATTGAGGTCTTTCTGCGTGAACACATATTGCAAGCTCTTGTGGTCTGTGAACATATCCACATGGACCACATACAAGTAATGTCACCATATCTTGACGTGCCCGCAAGTGTACGGGTCGTGCAAGTAATATAGTGGCTCTTTTTAAGAACCGGATTATCGAACCCAAGGGACTGGACCCATTCCTCTAAC
>JACEIK010007813.1:0-30915 GCA_018107945.1 Datura stramonium
TACCTGCTAACCGTACCCATTTGTTTATAATGAACCTGTTTGGCCCTGGTCCTTCCTTGGATATTGTGAACCTCAACATAAGCAAAATGCTTAAGTTGAGAGTGGCTAAAGTAGGGTGCATAAATGGTTGGAACAGGAGAAAAGGAAAGAAAAGAAAAAGAAGAGAAAAAAGAATGGTGAAAAATAAGGTGTGGGATGTGAAAAAGTCAAAAGCTGAAAGATTTAGAATACTGAAAAAGAAAGAAATTCAAAAGAGCTTGACATTGTTGAGAAATATGAAAAATCACCTCACCCATGCAAATATTCTTAAAATGGGAAAAAGGAAAGCAAAGGAGACAAAAAGAATGAAGGGTGAAATAGGAGGATGGTGTAGCCAATGAATGTAGTGCCAAGGAAGGGATAGTCACTCATAAGATCTTTAATCTTTATCATGTACAGCCCTAAGCCTACATTACAAGCGATATCAAGTCCTATAGTGATCTTACTTTGACCATCTAACAAACAAAACCAGAGAAAATAAGGGCAAACCTAGGGTATGATACACATAATACTTAGGTTCTTTGAGAGAGTGAGTGCTTCATTTGCTAGTCCCATGTTTTGATTTAATCCTTCGCCCATAGAGTGGGGACTTAATATTTGTGAGAGTACATGGATTATGTTTCTTTTATCATTGATGCAGTGTAGAAACACATAGGTGATGACTTGATTTCTTGTTGATAGCTAGATGACATGTCTTGATCACATGAATATGATGTTTTGATGTTGCTTGAAAGCATTTGCGATGATGTTTCAAGAGGAAGGGTCAATAGAGTTTGTATATAAAGTGCACAAATTTGTTTGAGCTTTGGTTGTAGTTTCTTAAGTATATTTTCTAGTTGAGCGTCGTGTTTAGTTTTTGTTTTTCTTTGTGCGAGGACATGCAAAAGTCTTAAGTTGAGGGTGTTGATGTGTTGTGAATTTGACACTATTGTATAAAAACTAAGAAAATTACAGACTTAGGTGTATTTATGTGGATATGGCGCTTATCCTTTGATTTCGGGATAAATGGGTATTGGAATAATAGAGTACAAAGGAAGCTAAAAAGTGTGAAAAAAGGGCAAAAAAGTAGACACGGTATGATCCATAGGATGGACCTACGGGCGGGGCCTTGATCAAAAAAAGTGAAAGTTTAACACGGAAGACTAAACTTATGAGACTTGTCACGGATTGTACCATGGTGGTGTGAGTCGTGATGAAATCAGAAGAATTGCACAAGGGCGTGCTCGATGCGAGAGCACCTTAGGCCCATGAGATGAAGGTACGGAGTCGTGCCATACCGATCGTGGTGAATTTAAGAAAAAGTTAAAAATCGGGGATCAAGACACGGGTGTCAATGTACGAGTCGTAGTATGTTGGTACGAATCGTACCTTGCCCAACACTTAGCCAAAATTCACCCAGCACTCCAAGCCATGAGTGGATGTCACGATCGTGAGAAGCCCCTACGAGTCGGGTGGACCCATGATGAGGTCGGCTACATATATGGAAAACGATCTTGTTAGTTAAAGAAAAGGATTCTTGTGTCTCTATAAATACTTTTTATGTTTTATTTTTAATAGAGGACGATGAATACACTTAATTCTAGTAGGAAAACATTCTAGTAAACAATTTTACATCGTTGGAAGATAGAATTGAGTTGGTTCAACCTTGTGATCAACCTTTACTTGAATTCATCTTGTTCTTGCCACTTGTTATTCAAGATTTCGTGGTTTAATTGAAGGGATTGTTTTTCTCAATCATCTTTGTAAGTATTGTTTTATGTATTTAATCGTGAACCCTGGAAATCACAATCTTGCAACTATGAGGCTAAAACCTCCATAGCTAGGGTTGTGGGAACCATGGTAGATTAACTAGTTAGGGTTGCACATAGTGCTTCTAAAACCAATACTAAATACTTATATTGTATTCTCTTCATCTTTAATGATTCTTAGCGATGTACAACGTTAGGAAGTGCTGAATTCCCTATTGCTTTGGTGGAAGAGGTAGAGATTTGGAAAAATTACAATAGAGCCTTGATCTTGATGATCATTGTATTAACTTGAGTTGTGTTCGCGGGATAGTTATATACGGAACTTAGTGATAACGGTTATTTTGCAAAACTCATGGGAAGTGGAGAGTAATTGAGGATAGTTATTCAATAGGGATTGGTCGATCATTTGAATGAAACTAAGTTATCGATTCTGTAAGTGAATATTGGTAAAGATCATGAGTGTATATCCAAAGCTATTATGAACCCATGGGGAACACAAACCCTAGTTATCCTTTAATTATTGATTCACAAATATAATCTTATTTGTTTATTTTCTTTTTTCTTTTTATTAGAATCCCCATTTGTGAAAGTAATTACCATACAAGTTCATTTACTGAAATTTTGTCTAGATCTTCCATATTCCCTATGGGTTCGACCCCAACCTCTTAAGTTGGTTTCTTTATTGACTCAGATCCGCTTCATACTTGGAGTTGGAAGTGTTGTTTGAGCATTATCAAAAAGTGGCGTCGTTGCGCAGGGGGAATAAGGCTAAGACTAGGTTATTAGCTTGTATTTGACTTGTTGGTAGTACTTTACTCTTGACGTTTTCTTTTTCTTTTGTTTTTCTTTTGTGACATTCTCGGAGTTTTCTCAGGGATAAACCCTTCCTCAAACACCCGAGAGAGATGGACCGATCGGCTCCCAACCTTGGTGGAAAAGAATTTTGACTAATGATACTTTGGCAGTTGTGATTATGAATTATGGAGATAATTGGAGCCCAAAATACAGAGACGGTTAACGCCTTAAATGGGATAGGGTCACATAGCTTCAGCCCAAAAAACCTTTACACAGTTTAAAGAATCGTTCAACACGGCAAGGGACAAACCATATTTGGAGGAACCACCTATCCTTGAGGCGAAGGCACTACCTCGCATCTCAAGTTTGCATTCCTTGGATAAAACAACACCTTCTTAGGTTATAGTGGCGGCAACCTTATACGATGGCGAGGTTAGCGTGGTCAACATATTGAAAAGATCACAAGAAGGAGTTTAACTACGGTGACTTGGTATTGTTGTTTTAACTCAAGACCAAAATTTGCATCACAGGAAGTTGAAAACTAGATGGATGGGACCTTAAATAGTAGCAAATGTCTCCATACGGTGCATTGGAACTTGAGAACAAAAAGAGGGGGAAAAGGTTCAAAGTAAATGGGCAAAGAATAAAGGTGTATTTGGGAGATGAAGATGAATTGAAAAGAGTGGTGGAAATATACCTTCGATTATATCGAGAAGTCACAAAGCAACGTCTGCCCGCGACGTTAAATTAGGTGTTGCATGGGAGGAAACCCTTGAGCGAGTACGAGTAGCCACGGTATGTCCTTCTCCCTTGTTTGATTATATTTTATGCTTCGGGGGCGAAGCTCATTTTCTAAAAAGACGGGGGTGTATTTGTATTTTGGGATATTTTTGTCCTCTGAGGGTTTTCTTTTCGTGTTTCTTTTCCCTCGGACATGCAATCTAGTAGAGCAGAGCATGTTTTAGGATTTTTTGTTTTAGTTGTGAATTTTGTTTTGATTAGAAAATAACTTAGGAATACTCAATGTGAATATTCACTACTTTTGTTGTTTTTGAAAAATTGACCCGGTTTAAAAAATTTTGCTATGTATTTACGACAACAATGCATGATTTATATGGATTTCATATTATGTCATTTAGTTATTAATAATGCTAGTCTTGTTAAGCCATGTATGAACCAAATAGATAAAGTCTGGAAATAGTTCATGTACCATGTGTGAAGTAGGGTCTTGAAGTATTTGTTGCGGTATGTTGAAGATCTAGAACTTTCGTGGTTGGTTTTACGCATAGGTTGAGGATGGTGGGTTAGGGAGATGATCATAGGCCATTTTTGTGTTAGCTCACTTTTCGCCTATATTACCCTACCAAAGTGTCATGAGTACCTTGATCCCAAGTTTGAGCCTTAATTGACCATATTTCTTTGATTTACATCTTGTACCCATTTGTTTATAATGAACTGTTGGCCATGGTCCTTCCTTGGATATTGTGAGCCTCAACATAAGAAAAATGCTTAAGTCGGAAGTGGCTAAAGTAGGGGTGTATAAATGGTGAGAACAGGAGAAAGGGAAAGAAAAGAAAAAGAATGGTGAAAAATAAGGTGTGGTGAGGTGAAAAAGTCAAAAGGCAGAAGCTTTAGAATCTTGAAAAAAGAAAGAAATTCAAAAGAACTTGAAATTGTTTAAAAATATGAAAAATCACCTCGCCCATACAAATATTCTTAAAATGGGAAAAAGAGACGAAAGGAGACAAGAAGAGAAGGGTGAAATAGGAGGATGGTGTAGACAATGAATGTAGTTCCAAGGAAGGGATAGTCACTCATAAGATCTTTGATCTTTATCATGTCCCGACCTAGCCTACATTACAAGCGATATCAAGTCCTATAGTGATCTTACTTTGACCATCTAACAAACAAAACCAGAGAAATAAAGGACAAGTCTATGGTATCTGATATAATACTTGCGGTTCTTTGAGGAGTAGTGCTTCATTTTCCTAGTCCCATGTTTTAGTTGATACTTCATACTAGAGTGGGGACTCGTTTTTTGTGAGGAAGTACATGGATTATGTTTTCTTTTATCATTGGTTTATGTGAAACACATAGGTGATGACTTGATTTCTTGTTGATAGCTAGATGACATGTCTTGATCTCTTAATATGATTTTTAATATTACTTTTCCAGCCCACATTTACTGATGATGTTTCAAGAAGGGTCAATAGAGTTTGTATGTAAAGTGCACAAATTTGTTTGAGTTTTGGCTGTAGTATCTTAAGTTTATTTTTTCTTGTTGATAAGTCGTGCTTAGTTTTTCTTTTCTTTGCCTAAGGACATGCAAAAGTCTTAAGTTGAGGGTGTTGATGTGCTGTGAATTTATAGCACTATTGACGCTGAAAACTTAGAAAATAGCATGGACTTAGGTGTATTTATAATGGTTATGGCGCTTTTCCTTTGATTTCAGAATAAATGGGTATTGGAATAATAAATTGCAAAATAAAGCTAAAAGTATGCAAAAAAGGTTAAAAGTGCAGACCACGGTATTATCCGTAGGATGGACCTACAGTCGTCTTGAAGGCCTTGATCAAAACCTTAAAGTTTAACACAGGCGAACTTATGAGACTTGTCACGGATTGTACCATGGTGGTGCGAGTCGTGGTAATCCGATCGTGATGAAATCCCGGAAAATTGCATAGAAGGCTGATTCTTAGTACGAGCACCCTACGCCCGTGAGATGAAGGTAAGAGTCGTACCATCACGGTCATGGTGAAGTTCGAGAAAAAGTTCAAAAGATCGGGGATCAAGCCATCGGGGTAATCGATGTACGAGTCATAGCATGTTGGTGCAGAGTGGTACCTTGCCCAACACTTAGCGAAAATTCACCCAACACTCCAAACCACGCAGTGGATGTCACGATCTGATGAGAAGCCCCTACTTGAGTCGTAGGTGGACCCGTGATAGTCTGCTACGAGATATGAAACCGATCTGTTAGTTTGAGAAAAGGATGCTTGTGTCTATAAATACTTTTTATGTTTTATTTTTAATAGAGGAAGACGATTACACTTAATTCTAGTAGGAAAACATTGTAGTAAACAATTTTACATAGTTGTAAGAGAGAATTGAGTTGGTTCAACCTTGTGATCAACCTTTTCTTGAATTCATCTTGTTCTTGCTACTTGTTATTCATGATTTCGTGGTTTAATTGAAGGTTGTTTTCTCAATCATTTTTTGTAAGTATTGTTTATGTATTCAATCATGAATACAAATCACAATCTTTGCAACAATGAGAAACTAAAACCTCCATAGCTAGGGTTGTAGGAACCATGGTTAATTAACTAGTTAGGGTTGCACATAGTGAGTCTAAAGCAATACTAAATACTTATATTGTATTCTCTTAAATCTTAATGATTCTTAGCGATTGTCTGACATTAGGAAGTGCTTGAATTCCTACTTTCTTTGAATTAGAAGAGGTAGAGATAGGAAAAGAAAATTACAATAGAGCCTTGATCTTGATGATCATTGTATTAACTTGAGTTGTGGTCGCGGGATGGTTATATACGGAACTTAGTTATAATGGTTAGTTTGAAAAACTCATGAGACTGATCGAGTAATTGAGGATAGTCATTCAATAGGGATTTATCGATCATTTGAATGAATCTAAGTTATCGATTCATAAGTGAGTAGTAGAATCCACAGTGTACACTCAAAGCTATTATGAACCCCATGGGAATACAAATCCTAGTTATCCTTTACTTATTGATTCACAAATATAATCTTGGCTAGCTGTTTATTTTATTATTGCTTTTTATTAGAATCCCCATTGTGAAGTAATTACCATACAAGTTCATCTACAGGCCGTAATCTAGATCTTCCTTATTCCACTGTGGGTTTGACCCCAACCTCTTAGTTGGGTTCTTTTGATAACGTTCGCTTCATACTTCGGTTGGAAGTGTGGTTTGAGTGTTATCAAGATGTTTTTAAGGAGCTTAAAATGATGAATTTGAAGGTTTTAAGGCTTATTGATCAAATGTGAAGAAGTGGGATCGAAAGATGTAAAAAATTGAAGTTCGCACGACGTTTGCACTACCATGCGCGGCAGCACACAACGACACAAGGCCATGCGGTGCGGCAGCGGCAGTACCGCATGGGCAGTGAGGCGCCCCAATATTTGCCCTATAGGCCTTTACGACGCGCAACACATTCGAGTTATGCACAGCACGGCGGCCACTCCTTGATGCAATAGCACCGCGCGTAACAACCCTCCTTCAGTAGCGTTGGGCGGCGCACGCGGCCGCTTGGACACGACAGATTCTTAGGGAGACCCAGCAAGGGTGTTCCAAACGGCTAAAGTGGTTTCTACAACTAGGAAAAGGAAAATTTACAAATCCCAAGTCAAATTCATCAAGGAACAACGAAAAGTACCAATCTCTTACTATAAATACCCCTTTATTTTCATGTAATAGGAATCAAGTTTGAGGTTCGGAAGTTCGAAATTTCGAATGTCTATATACACAGTGAAAAGTTTTCAAGAGAAGTTTTACAATCTAGTTTTGAGAGTTAGTTTTATTTTGAGATACACGATTGTAAAGTTGTTGTTCCAAATTTTTGCATTAATCAAGTGAAGGTTCTTCCAATAATTGTTGTAAGTATTATTTTAAGCTTTTGTCTTTGAATGCTATTAAATTACTTATGAACATGATAGGCTAAAACTACCACAACTAGGGTGTGGGAACCATGAGTGAATTAATGAACTAGGGTTAGCACAGGGAAGTGATTCTAAAACCAATGCGAATGCTTATATTGTATTCTCTTCATCTTTAATAATTCTTAACGGTGCACAACGTTAGAAAGTGCTGAGTATTTACTTTCTTTAGTAGAAAGAGGTAGAGATTAGGAAAAGAGAGTACAATGGAGCCTTGATCTTGATGATCAATGTATTAACTTGAGCTATGGTCGCGGGATAGTTATATTTGAACTTAGTGAGAACGGTTAGTTTTCAAAACTCATGATACTTGGTGAGTAATTGAGGATAGTCATTCAATAGGGATTAATTCGATCGTTTGAATGAACCTAACTTATCAGTTATATAAGTAAAGTATTGGAATAGATCACTAGTGTAAAACCACGTGATTAAGGATCCATGGGAACAATTACCTAGTTAATTGCATATATTTGGAAACAACCACCAACTTTTCTCAACATTGTTACTTCTTTTTACAAATCCCCCTCTTAGGTAATAATTAACTAAAAAGCTTAAGCACTAGAATTTTTGCCACATCGCTTCCAGATTTTGTGGGATCGACCCCAACCTCTAGTTGGGTTCTTTATTGACTAAATCCGCCTCATACTTCGGTAAGTGTGGTTTGGCGTTATCAATCCTCATCATCAGATACATCGGTTTTGATGCATGTTCTTTCTTTTATATTTATCGGTTTGCAAACTTTAGTAGAAGCTAGTTGGGGGTGTTGTCCTATCTGCTCATCGTATGAGTAGGCTTTTCAAAGAATATTGGAATTAGACTGAGAGTTTAGAATGGATAACTCGAGAATATTGGTCTAGTAGAGTTCAAGTTATAGGGTTCCTTTTGGGATTAAGATTATCACGTCTACATTGATCTAACTTAGTCTTCTAGTAGCTAATAATCAATGTCCTCTTCATAGGGTCTTCTTAACAATTCATCAATAATATATATCCTCGTAATCACACAATTTATCAATAGTAACAATCTTTCCAAAATATACCCCAACGTCAACCTTAATTTCTAACAAGTAAGAGTTCACTATATTCATAAACAATGTACGAATAGTGTCCAGCTCGGCCCTAGGGCCTAGGAAAGAAGGCACTTAAAGCCATTGCTTTAGCTAAGCATACCGTGAAATGGCACAGCGTGAACATAACATCTATATAAAGAGAGATAAGAATGATACAAATCTAAAATCAAAGATAACAACATGCAATTGAAATAGGGTTTTTCACAAAATCACTATTTAAATACAGATGACCTAATGATCTAATTAGAGTAGAAAGCAAGAATCCATTGTCTAACAACTAGTACGTGAAGCCTCAACTAAACTAAAGTATACGAGTTATCGGGACAAGGTCCCCAGTATAACCTTTATCAAAATAGACAAATAGCCAAGACGAGGATTACCCTAAGGAAGGGTAGGGCTCACCGTGGTAGACTAGGCCTATTGGTATACTTGTGCGAGGTATACGTACCTGAGGCGCATTATAAAGCAATGCGATTGCCCACAGCTGAGAGGTGCGTTTTATTGCCCCAACCCCATAGATGAAACGGATTATGCTCTACTTGAATACATAAACTTTGATATAAGCATACATCTTGAATCAAATGATGTTAATTAACTTGAAAACATATAAAGGGAAGCTAATCGGAACTTTTGGTAAGAACTACATAAATATAATAGAGGGCTTCTAACCCAAAGTGTATAAAAATCTTGACATAATAGCGAATAAAAAACACAACACTAGATTGTGAAACCTCTCTTGAAGTACGAAAAAGCTGGCCCTGGGCGACATCTTGTCGAATGAGATACGACCTACCCAAACTAAACATATATAAATATCCAAAAAGTATCAAACTCCTTCCGGCTCCAGGACGAGAGGTGCGACTTACCACTCGGGCGATGTCTTGGACACATGTCTAGCAAGGTAGTTTGCTACACTTGTACATTTGATCCTACATTAAAAAATACAATGCCCCCAAGCCAAAGTGAGTACAAAATCACGAGTACTCGTATGTAAGCGGTGAATAAAAAGAATATAACTAGAAAGCTTATAAGATAGGGAAAGACAAATGACCTATCAGTACTGAAACTAAAGACAAGATAAAAATCATTTATCTATTACATCTTACACATTCTAGAAGCTGTTATGCGATATTCTTTTAGATCTGATTTCTCCATATGCTTTAAATCTCATACTTACCTGTTGTTCTTAGTTTCCTAGAAAAATAATATGTAATGAAATCATGAACATCTTGGGGGCCATATACTTGAAAATTAAACAAACAAATGGCCACTTCTAGGGCCTAAAAATCACTTACGGGGGCTTAGTAACAAATGGCCCTTAGCCAAGATCACTTACCCACACTCAAAGCCTTGTTCATCCTCGAATAAATCCTTTGCCTATAATGTACAATAAAGACTCACACATCACCAATCAAAGAAAGACAACTCAAGTTAAGGCTGATAGTGATTTAGATAGAAAATTCAAATAGAGCATGTTATATATTACACGGTTAGAATCCACAACAACCCGGTTAAGACCTCCTAGCCTCAAAGAATTGACTCTAAACTCACAGCAACTCATACACATTAGCTAATCAAAAGTCCAATATGAATTTTATCTTTTCCTCAAACATGTGCCCTCACAACAAGAGATACCTATTTTCACTCAAAAAAATTTACAAGTTATAACATGTATGGGCATATGGAATACAATTACGTTCACTCTCACAAACAATTCACATGCAACATGCAATAACCCATATGCTTGATCTTGGTATAATATTCCACTAATTGATGAACATCAAAGTAGATCAAGTAGGACTTTAGAGGTTGTAATGTAAGTTAAGGAAACGGGTAGGTACTATTCTGGCCAATAATAATGACTTTCTTCCCTAAGCGCTATTAATACATCACAATTTGCTCATTTAGCACCTTCTCTTCTTTTACTTCACATCTTGTTATTTTCAACTCTTAATCTCTTTTTAGTCCCCACTTCTTTAAGAAAAGCTATGTTATTAGTATGGAGTACTTAAGAGAATTATTTTGTTCATTTCAGCGTGCCTACCAATCACGTATGCCTTTTGAACATTACACCTCTAATCTTTTCTTTACTTCCACAACCACTATTTCCTTCTTTTCTAGATTCTCACTCCTTTAACTCTTTTGCATTTTCACTTAAGCGCTTAGAGGTTTGGATCCAGATTCAAGACTATTGAAAGAAATGATTAAGCTTTTATTGTGGTTACCAAATATAGACACTCATCTGACTAATCACACGAATGCAAAATTTGGCATATAACATCTGAGAGTCATATTCTGAGCCTAGCGTCTTAAACAAGGTCATACACCTTGCTCAACATGCTTCACAATTAAAATCTACTTGCCTCTTACAATCATGTATAGCACTCAACAAAAAGCATCAAGCGATCCAATCGGTTAAGGGTTCAAAAAAAATTCTATTGACTATTTTTCCTCAAGACGGTCGTCGACCATCCATCATCGGAAAAAGTCCTTAACTATGACTAAAATTATTCCACAGAGACAACAAAAAATTTATTCTAGGTTCTAAGTGCCCCTTTTTTGAAAAGTAATCAAAAAAGAAAAACTAAAGGAGTGGGTGAAATATGCTCAACTCAACCTTTCCGTTCAAATAATTTTCAAAGTAAGCACAATTCACCACAAATCAACCTCGAAAAAAATTTGAAATTTCCCTCCCTCACCCTACACTTAAAATATGCTATGTCCTGAAAGCATGAATTGAAATTAAAACAAGGGTAGGGGATACTTCACAGGCCTCTAGGCCGAGGCTAGCAACATGTTTCTTCACCATTTTGACACATGGGTCTATGACCCCACACTTATGTTGTTCAGTATTTAGTAGCTTACGCTTCTATGGGTTCTCGAGACTTCCCTTTTCTTTGTGCTTAACTCAAAAAAACAACAACAAAAGTGAAAATAAACAAAATTAAAAACAAAAAAGAAATCGTACCTATGGTACCCTTGGGTTGCCTCCCAAGAAGCACTTGATTTTACGTCACGACACAACGTGAACCATCCTTTTCAAGATATTCTCAAGCAATTCTTCCTTTAGGAACCATCTTCTCTTTTTCTTTATTCCTTGAGGGTAAAGCCTCCACACTTTCCCTCTTCACCTCCATCAACTCTCTCACCAACTTTTTTGTACTTTGTTCAACAGCAGGCTCAAGCTCTCTTATTGAGAGATCCTTCAAAAGTGTACCTTTGAAATCCACCATTCAACTCATACTTTCATTAGTAGTTTGATCTTGCAAAGTCTTTGTAGTGTGTTGGGGGTTTGATCTCTTGATATACTATGAAGAGCTCCTCCTCATCATTTACCCTCATTTCGGGGTGTGTTCTCAAATCAATCACGGCTCCTCCGGTGGCCATAGTGGGCGTCCCAAGATGATAGATACCTTTTTCATCAACCTCAAATTCCAAAATTATAAAATCAACCGTATGATAAATTTACCTACTTTGATGAGCAAATCCTCAATAATCCCCTTTGGGGCCACGTTTGACTTATCGGTAAGCTATGACATCACTTTGGTATGCCTTGGTTTCCCAAACCAAGAATTGTATTGAATAGAACGAGACATCAAATTCAGTGACGCCCCTAGATCACACAAGGCCCTCATCACATCTTTTCCACATGTTTGTACGGGAGGGTGAAACTCCACAGGCCATTGAGCTTTGGCCATCTTGCTGCGTCTGCAATTGCACTCTTTAGTGATTGCTATAGTCTTGACATCCACCAGCCTCATCTTGTTGGCCGCTATATCCATCAGAATTACTTAGCGTACTTGGCGTATTCCTTGCAAAATATCAATAAGAGGAAAATTTGTGAAATTCTTTAAAAATATCAAAGAACTTATGAAAGCATGCATCCTCCTTGCTCTTTCAGGCAACTACGGGGAATGGTGGTAGTGGTCTGTATTGTTTGTAGTACTAATTGTGAATTATGCATTTGCGGCTTTTGATGATTTCCCTTTACTTGATGGACCGGTCTGACAAGCTCTGGTTGCACCTCATTTTCTTTGCTTTTGTTGGTGCATCGGCCAACTATTTTCCACTTCTCGGACTTATGGCCATGACCTGCTAGGGTTTGTATACGCCTCCCTTTGGGTAAACCACCGATGGTCTATTATGATAGTAGTTGCTAAGCGACCCATTTTCTTCTCCAAGTTGTGGGTAGCGGTGGCGATAATTCAACTCGAAATTGTGTTATTTTTCTTGGTCATTGCCATATGAGTTTTGATTGGCAATGATTACGCATAGCGTCTCCTTACTTGTTTCTAATTAGCCATTAACTTGCACGCTCTACCCCGCTAAGCGGTGGCTTTGTGTTTGTTGATAACTCGACTTTGCCCACGATTTTCACCCCTATAAAAGTTTGGGTGATTCTTTCGGTTACGGTTGTAGGTTTTCTGTAATTACGGTTTCCCCTATGCACATTCCTACAAAAATTCACCGACTCTAGATTTGTTCCGCAAGAGTACGCACTATGCCCGTTCTTTGCCACAAATCTCACACAGGAAATTTGGTTGAGCTATGATTTATGTACTATTTGACTATGCCATACTCGGCTTGCTAAGGCTGAGTCATCATTTAGTCTTTGAAATAAAGTTAGTAGGTGTCAATGCATTCACATATCAATTTCAATCAATCTAGCTACTCTCTTGCACAGCACAGAGATGTATCCTTTGTGCCACTCTGGATTTCCTTGTGCGTCCTATTGATAGAGTGTACAATTTATCGTAAGTCTTCTCCAATGCTTGCCCACCTAATGTAGAGTATAACAATATTTTTGTATGTCGGTCCAGACTCTCCACAAAAGTGTGGAGCTAGCACTTAGTGACTGTTGATGATGAGGGTAGTCTTTCAGCAATTACTTGAACCCTCTCCCAAGCCAAATAAAAATTTTCCTCGACCTTTGCCAAGCGGTTATTTCACTTCTCCACTTCATTGTTTTACTGATGGGAAGAATCGGATGAGAACTTACGAGGCCAAGTCATCCCATGTAGTGATGGAGTTTGGTGGCTACGGCTTCCAGCCACCTCTTTGCCTCTCCCAAAAATTAAAATGGGAAAAGACGTCATCACGGCCCGAACATAGGTCGGATCTGAATGCGGAACCTAGAACGATAAATGGCTCCAAGTCGACTCCTTGGCATGAACATGTCCTTTAAGCTCAACATAATAAATGCGTAAATCTAACGGTGAAATAGCAGCGGTCTGAATAACTACTTATAATGTCGAACAACGGAATACATAACAACGATCAGTTGAATATATAATATGTCGATAAGCCTCTACAATTTGATGAATTGATGGAACAAGACCCCAACTAACTCACTAATAAACTAAAACTGAAAATAAGGCGGTAATAGGTCCTTGAAGGATGAGGACTCACCAACAAGGCGAGAAAATGTTGACTCTAAGGTCTAGCTAACGGCGAGCGAACTGAACATACGAGCTGTATCATGAAACAATATAGCATAGAGTATGCGGTCGTACTAGGAATGTATCGAGTATGCAAGGTAAGTAAATCGCTAAATAAGTAAAACTGAAATCATGCATATCATAAAATATTTCATCATAGAATTCTGAGAGTAAGGCTTTCATGCTATTACACGAAAATAGGATTTATACATTAGGAATATCATAAGCGATTCAAATGACTCAAGGCTGGCCCGATAATCATAGTAAAACTAAAAGTGGAGTCAAACACACTGAAAACATAATATCGTGATTGATGAGCATGCATTACTGAAATCATGAGGAACAATGGGAGACTCGTCACATAACCGACATTACCACGATAGAGCTTACATGGTCCCAACTATTGCACTCAAGTGGGCAGAGTCTTCCAAAGCCTTGCCAAGGCTAAATTTTCATGATATCGATATCAGTGAAGGCCCCTAGGGAGACGAGGGGAAAGCTCACAAGGGAGGTCCCAAAGAATCGAACATACCTAGATTGGCACGTGAATGTTTTGAGCATGGGGTTAAGCGAACCCTTAGCCTACTGGGTGCTAGACACTACTCCAAAAACATGCATATGCTCTCCATTATTTTTAACAAAGCTAAGCCATAGTCTTTAATGTTGAATCATAACATTACATGTAATCTGAAAACCTAACATGAGGAGCCTTGGATCAAACCATATCACAAGCTAAAAAGTGGGAATATAAACTCGAAAACCATGTGGTAAGCTAATAACACGAAGTTGAAGTAAATCATGAAACATACTTAAATCCTTATGGGTTTGCTGACATACATGCTTTGAAATAGTCTTGATATTCAAAATCATGGATATAAATATGGGTAATTCAAATCATACTTTCATCATAGATGCTTCATCAGACGTGAAAATATAGATCATAATTTCAACTCTTCATGGACTTTCATCGATGGGCATCATAATTTTAAAACTTTAAAATCATAAATTTATGATTGAAATCATTATAAAATATTTCCATGAATCTTAAAATAATATTAGAAACATGAATAGAATTTACCCATGATAGATACTTAGAAAATTTCACAAATTGAGTTAAAACCCCATAGATTCATCAACCTTGAATTTCATAAATTTAGAAGAGGATTTGGGCATGAGATTGAAGGAATACTTCCCATTCATATTTTTATATACGGGTAACAGATTCACAATCTTCCTTAGAAATCCGATGAATTGAGGAAGAGTCTAAGGAATCCTCTAGCTTGATGCAATGAGCTTCTAAATCTTGCATGCATGGAATAAGAAGGCTTAGAATAGGTTAATCACCCTTAAAATCCTCCTAATTGAGCTTAAAACGACGTAGTTTAGGACGTAGCGGCTTAGGAATTACGAAAACACCCTTACTAAAATGTAAAAAAATTACACATTGCCGGTCACCATGAGGTTACCATGACCCGTGGTGTACCTAGCGACAAATGGTGACAATTCATGAAAGCCTATTGCCCATCCTTTAATTTCCCAACTCTTCTCGACCACGAGCATAGGCCCGCGAGTCGTGGTGTCACTTCACAAATCGTGTTTGCCTCCCGTGGTCACACCTTGACTACGAACCTTTGCCATACTCCTCTCACTTCACAAGTCACCTAACGACTCGTGAAGTCCTCCCACTGGTCGCGGGCCCGACTCTTCCTATGGACAGGCTACATTTTCTATTTTTCTTAGCACGAACCTGGGTCTCAAACAAATCCTTTATACACAAGAAAGACTCACACATCACCCAGAGTCGAGAAAGTAGCTTCCGAGTTAAGGCTACAATGGTGATTTAGGCGGAAAGTTCAAATAGAGGCATGTTATATATTACACGGTTAAGAATCACATACAACCAGTTAAGACCTCCTAGCCTTTGGAATTGACTCTAAAACCACAACAAACTCATGCACATTAGTTAATCATGAAGTCCTACATGAATTTTATCTTTCCTCAAACATGTGCTTAGTCACAACAAGAGATATACTCATTTTCACTCACAAATTTACAAGTTATAACATGTATGGGTATATGAATACAATTACGCTCACTCTAAAAAAGAATTCACATACAACATGCAATGAACCATATGCTTTCCTCGAGTGTATAACTCCACTAATTGAGGAACATCTAAAAAGTAAGATCAAGTAGGATTTTAAGGGTAGTAATGTAAGCTAAGGACGGGTAGGTACTATTTTGGCCGGTAATAATGACTTTCTTCCCTAAACACTTTTAATACATCAAAATTTGCTCATTTAGAACTTTCTCTTCTTTTACTTCACCTCTTGTTCTTTTCAACCCTCAATCTCCTTTAGTCCCCACTTATTTAAGCAAACTTATTTTATTAATTGGGGAGTACTTAGAATTCTTTTGTTCTTTTCTACTCCTACCAATCACTTATGCATTTTGAATATTGCACCTCTAATCTTCTCCTAACTTCCACAACCACTATTTCCCTTTTTTTCAAGATTCTCACTCCTTTAACTCTTTGCATTTTCACTTAAGCGAGTTCGGATCAAATTCAAGGATATTGAAGAAAAGGATTACCGCTTTTATTATGGTTAACAAAGAATAGGATAAAGGCTCAATGGGGCTAACTAGGATTAGACATTAGGGCGGAGTAAAACAAAGGATGAAAATAGGCTTATTAGAGAAATGTCTACATCATCTCCTACAATTAACATCCCTCATTTCTCTTTGCAAACACACCAGGAAAGTTCTAGACATTACAAGATAACATGGAAAACACAAAGAACCTTACATTCACGGCATGTGGCCAAGGCAGACCCATACGGTTTCTGTATAGCTAATCACATGAATGCAAAATTCAGCATATAACATACGAGTCATATTCTGAGCCTAAGTGTCTTAAACAAGGTCATACACCTTTCTCAACATGCTTGCAATTAAAGTCTATTTGCCTCTTAAAATAATGTATAGCACTCAACAAAAGCATCGAAGCAATGTCAGTTAAGGGTTCAACAAACAAGTCTTATTGACTATTTTTCCTCAAGGCGGTCGTCAACCATCCATCATCGAGGAAAAATCATAACGCGACTAAAAATACTATTTACAAACAACAAAAGTTTTATTCTCAGTTCTAAGTGCCCCCCTTTGAAAAAGAACCGAAAAAGAAAAACCAAAGGGTGGGTGAAATATCTCAACTCTGACCTTACCATTCAAATAATTTTTCAAAGTAAGCACAATTCACCTAAATCAACTTCAAAAAATTTTGAAATTTTCCTCATATCCCACACTTAAAATATGCTATGTCCCCAAGCGTGAATTGAAATTAAAAAAAGGGTTAGGGATACTTCTTAGAAGCCTCTAGGCTAGCTAGTAACATATTTTGTCACCATTTTGACACATGGGTCTATGAACTATACTTGTGTTGTTCCATGCTCCGTAGCTTCTACTTCTAAGGGTATTCAGACTTCCCATTTCAATGTGCTTAACTCACAAAAAAAAAACAAAATAAAAATAAACAAAATTAAAACCAAAAAAAGAAATTGTACTTGTGGTACCCATGGGTTTGCCTCCCAAGCAATGCGATTTTATGTTGCGTCACGACATGAACCATCCTTTCTCAAGATGTTCTCAAACAATTCTTCCCTTTCAAGAACCATCTTTCCTTTTTCTTTAATCTTGAGGGTAAAGTCTCCACGTTTTCCCTTTTCACCTCCATCACCTCTCTCACCAACTTCTTTGGCGTTTGTTCAGCCAGGCTCGAGAATCTCTCATCAAAGACCCTTCGAAGTGTACTTTCAAAATCCACCACCCCACACTCATCCTCTATCGGTAACATTGATATTGCAAAAATCTCTATAGTATGTTGGGGGTTGATATCTTGATGCAGCTCTAAAGAGCTCATCCTCATCATTTATCCTCATTTTTAGGGTGCCGCTCACTCATCAATCACCGGCTCCTCCCATGACTAGGAATGGGCGTCCTAAGATGAGGGGTACCTTGTCATCAACCTCAAAATATAAAATTATAAAATCGGCGGAGTATGATGAATTCCTACTTTGATGGAAGATCCTCCAATAATCCCCTGCAGGACCACCTTTGACTTATCGGCCATTTGTTGACATCACTCTGGTAGGCCTTTATTTTCCCCAAACTAAGTGTATTAAATAGCGATAAGAGCATCAAATTTACTGTGTGCCCCTAGATCACCGCAGGCCCTCATCACTTCTTTTCCACTTGTTTATACGGGGAGGATGAAATCGCCCAGTTTTTGAGATTTTAGGCATCTTTCGTCACCTGGCTGTACTCTCGGTGAATGCTACACAGTGCGGAAATCCACCAACTTCATATTTTTGGCCACCATATCCTTCAAGTACTTAGCGTACTTAGGCATTCTCACTACCAAAAAATATCAATAAGAGGAAAATATATGTGAAGTTCTTTGAAAATATCAAAGAACCCCAAAGCTGTCATCCTCCTTGCTCCTTATGAGCCTTTGAGGGAATAGTGGTGGTGGTCTCTATTTAGGCTGCTGACACTAATTGTGAATTGTGTGTTGTAACTGCGATGATTCCCTTTTCAGGCGTGGACCGGTCACGGCCAACTCGATTTTGCACCTCATTATTCTTCTCTTTTGTTGGTGCATCGGCCAAGCGTTTACCCACTCTGGACTTATGTCCATGACCTTGTAGGTTTGTATCTTTATCCTTTGGGTAAAGCACCGGTGGTCAATTATAGAGCAACTGCTACGTAACCTATCTACTTCTCCATGTTGCGAGGCAGCCTGACTGCGATTTTTAACTCGGTTGTAATTTTTGCTTGATCATTTGCCATCACAGTCTGATTGGCCATAATTTTCTACAACATCTCCTCAATGTTGTTAGATTGGCCACTAGCTTGCCTACTCTCTTCTTTGGCGATTACGCTGCCGGATTCTTGGTAACTCGACTCTATTTAATTCCACCCCGAAAAGTTCAATTTGTTTGTTGGTGCTCCCATAATTCTGGTTGCCTCTCTTCACATTCCCTACAAAATTCATCAACTACGGATACGCTCCGCAAAAGTACGCACTATGCCCGCTATTGCCAAAAATCTCACACCAACTAGGTGGTTGGCCGATTTACTGTGCTGTGGCTTAGGTGCCATACTCGGCTTGCGGGCGGAGTCATCATCTGAGTCTTGAAATAAATATAGCTGGGATGCCAATGCATTCACATTATCAACTTTAATCAACCTAGCTACTCTTTTGCCTTCTCCCAGGGATGTATCCAACATTGCCACTCTGGATTTCCTTATGCAATCTATTCAACAGAGTGTACAGTTTATCAAAAGTATTCTCCAGTTCTTGCCCACGTGCGAGAGTCTAACAATATTTTTGTATGTGGGTCACAGACTCTCCCACAAAGTGTGGAGCTGGAACTTTTATTGTGCGGTAATGAGTGCGATCTCTCAACTGATAAAGATTTTCTTTGGCCTTTGCTTGAAACTAAGTATTTCACATCTCGGCTTAAATTGTTTTACGATGGGAAGAAGTGAATGAGGAACTTCCGGGCTTGAGTCATCCCATTTAGTGATGGATTTTGGTGGTTCTTCCTTTAACCACCTCTTTGCTTCTCCCAAAGTGAAAATGGAAAGAGTCAATCTCACATAGTCAATCGACACTCCGGTGGGTCAAAAGTGTTCTTGATCTCCAAGAAGTTACACGAGATGTTGTTGGTTCCTTATATGTCATCCCAATGAACTGTCCATTGGAATGGTAAGCACACCATGTTACATTTTTAGCTCAAATCTACCTCTAGGCTCCGTCTGCGGATGTTAGAGGTAACATTGGTGCGAAGTGGGATTGCCACTTCGCACACTAGTCATTGCCATTATTGTTGGTTCAACCTCATCTTTGTTGAACCTTACGGATGAGATATAGAGCTGCACCCTCCCTTCTTAACTGTCATAGCATTCTCTCGGAGTTGGTATGGTTCTTGACTCTCTATCCCTTCCACCGGTTGATGCGAAAAAACTAGTTACCACAAAATAAATTACCAAGACCATGTTTTTTTTTTAACATAAGAAAATATAAAACAACACAAACAAGAAATTCACCAAATATTGCTAGTCCCCGAACAAAAGCGCCAAAAACACTTCGCTCCGAGCGCCGCTACAAGTGCACATGGTAGTGAGAAGTAATATAGTGACTCTTAGAAGCTGGATATTTAGACACAGGGACTAGAGTTTGAGTAAATTACAAGTTCAAGTACCAATTCAAAATTCAAATTTTTAATTTTTTAATTAGTTAATTTTGTTATTATTTTTTTAAGATTTGTAAATGGTTGTTGTCAAAAAATAATTCAAAAAATAATGATGAAGCATCTAGAGTTAAGGTCAAACAATCATGCAAAGTTGCATTCACATTGGTTCAAGTATGTGACTTCATTTGTTGTCTCACAAGATAAATACTATGTTCATGGTCGTTTGAGCCTCTAAACATAAGTGAATTAGCCTCACAACTACATGGTTAGCGAGGATGTGACAACTTAATTCATATGCAATTATCTATGTGGAGTGGTTTATGGGAATAATGTCCTTGGTTATGGACTTTCAAACCTCTAACCATTTAACCTAAATTAACTTCCACAGCTACGTTTGTAGTGGTGATGTGACAACTCAAACTTAGGTGTCTAGCTATCTTCTCATTTTATAACCAAGCGAGGCGAATTAGGTATATTTATATCCTAACCACGAATCAAGTCTTATTTCTTGCATTCTTAGTTCTACCCTAGGTTTTTCTCTTTTGGGTTTGCCTAAGTATAACACATACATTTTTAATGGTGATCAAGCATCAAAATGATACAAAAGCATGAATGCAATAACTAACAACAATGAAGAACTCAAACCAAATAGAATTAAGCGATTACAACCATGTTATGTGGCCTCAACCTTAGAAAAAAGGGCTTTAGACACTCATGATAATACAAGAAATCATCACAATGTTTGAATTCATGAAATACAAGAGTAATAAAAATAAAGAAAAGATGAGCCCTAGTAGAGTTTCCTCCGTTCTCCCTCTACTCCTCTATTGTTTCGGAAAATATTACATGATAAAAAATTAAAAATACCAAGTGTTCAATTTATAAGTGAAAACTTGTCATGAATAAACTACCTCATGCCACGTTGCCCATCGCGGCAAGAAGCTTGCGTGACACAGGAGTGAAGCGTCTTTGCCTTCACTAGATGGAGGGTGGCTTAAGCAATAGAAAGTGCAGGCGTCGCTGGCGTGGTATGGGAGCTGGTGCGAAGCAAGGCTTGTGTGGCATGGAGCAGAGTGCAAGGCACCTTTTTGGTAGGTCCTCACGTGTGTGCACGCCCTAGCGTCGCATGGCACCTATCGCGCAGTTGTGGTATAGCGTGGCATCTTTGGTGGCATAGAGTAGCCCACTTATTTTTCATCTTCATGCCATCTTCTTTGTACTTCAACTTGAGGAGCTTCCTTCTTACTCATTTAACTTCACAATTAGCCGTCCTTAGCATTTTGCACCTATAAAACAAGCTAATCATGTGGTTAGTTCAAGCATGCATATATACATAAACTTACATGAGATTCTACTTAACATAAGGTAAAACATGGTTATAACTATCACTTGGGCATGTAAATATACTTGAATCCATCACCCCGAGTGAATAATAACAGCCATTTATGGGGGCTTAGTAACAAATGGACACTTCACGGGGGCCGAATAATAGCCACTTCTAAGGGCTTAGTAACAAATAACCATTTTTGGGGTTGAATATAATACCCAGTGTCTAAAAGCTAAGCTTCGAGATTTGAAATGAAAAATAGTAGAAAAGTCCTAAGATTTTACACCGAACTGACTCGTGGTACGAGTCGTTGGAGGGGTCTAACGACCCGTTGGAGACACTCGTTTTCAAGTTAGTAGGAGGTTATGTGGTAACGGGTCTAGGATGACACGTTGGTCGATGTAACGAATCGTGGTAAGGAGTCGTTGTGATGGTGGGCCGTGTCGAGGTGGCTGGCATAAGTCATGGAATGACTCATTATTTAGGACAATGAGTCGTGGTAGGTTTCCATTGGGAGGACTTCCAGAGGATGGCTTGAGTGGTGGTAACGGCGAAATGACGAGTCGTTGGGACTAGTAACGACTCATCACGACTAATCATTGTTGGAGACTGAGTTGGAATCTAGCAAGGTAATGGGAAGCGTGTGGGTTGTCATTTGGAGTAACTTGACATGGATTGGCCCAGAATCATTATCGAGTGAGAAGTTAAAAAGTGATGGAAGAAATAACGGATGGATACCACTAGTCATGGTGTCAAGAACGATCCATTGTATCACTCGTTGTCCGCTGTGATGCAGAAATTCCAGACTTTTCATTAAGGGTATTTTCATAATTTCTAAGCTCTAATCTCTAAACTACGTCATTTGAGCTCAGTTAGTAGGGTTTTAAGGGTGTTAAACCTATCTAAAGTCTTACCATTTCATGTATGCAAATTAGAACTCTTCCTTGGAGATCAAGCTTGAAGAATTTCCCTAATTTCTCAATTTTTCCTTTAGGCTTTAGAGAGAGTGTAGATCAAATTTACCGAGGTATATAGGGTTATGAATGGGTGTATCCATCCACTCCCATGCCCAATTTCTTCTCAAATTCATCGAAATTCTAGTTGATGAATCTATTGAGTTTAACCCGACTGTGAATTCTCTAAGCATCTATCATGGTATACTCTATTTATGTTTCATATGTTGATTATGATTCATGGACAAATTTTACAATGTTTTAAATTACAAATTCATGTTTTCAAGGTGTTACAAATTATGATTCCCAATTATGAAAGTTCATGAAAGGTTGAGATTGTGACATATGTTTTCAAGCAACATGATGAATGTATATGATGAATGTATGATTTCAAGTTACCTATGTATATATTCATGTTTTTGACTATCAAAAGTGTATTTCCAAGTATGTTTAAGTTTTTTCAAGCCCATATGATCAAGTATGTTTCGCAGTTTATTTAAATTTTTATGTTATTAGCTTACCACATGAATTTTGGAGTCTAGACTCCACTCTTTTCGAAATTTGGTGGTATGGTTTGAGCCAAGGCTCCTCATGTTATGGTTTTAGATTTTTACATGTATTGTTATGATTAGCCATCCCTAGACAATGGTTCGACTTCGTTGAAAATAATAGAAACATATGCATGTTTTGGGAGTAGTGTCAGCACCCGAGTAGGCTAAGGGTCGATCAACCTGTGCCTCGAGTACATGCCAACATAGGTATGTTCAGATTATTTGGGACCTCCCTTGTGAGCTTTTCCTACCCCCAAGGGGCCTTCAATTTAGTATCGGCATTATGGTATCCTTAGCCACTGGAAAGGCTTTGGGCAAATAGCCTACTTCGGTGTAATAGTCGGGACCACACCAAAGCTCTATTGTGTGTATAGGTTAATAATTCTCCCATTATTCCTCATGATTTCGGTTATGCATGTTCATCGAGTCATGATATTACGCTTTTAGCAATTTTGACCCAATGTTTTAGTTTTACTTATGAATAATCGGTTTATTTGGGTCATCCAAATCGATTATGATATTCTATTATGTTTAAATCATGTTTCGAGATACTAGCATGCAAGCCCTACTCTGAGAATCTTATGATGAAATATTTTATAATATACACATTCTGATTTTTATAGCGATTTTTACTTACCTTGCATACTCGGTACATTCGGCGTGCGATCACATAGTCTATGTTGTATCATTTGTAATCTGAGCTCGCGACATTCAAGTCCCGGCCCACCGTTAGCGAGATCCTCGGGTAGCACCTCCCGGCCCAGGAAGTTGGTGAGTCTTCGGCCTTCGGGGACCCTTTGTCAGTTGTGTTCAGTATTTTTGGTTTCAGTCTTTAGTGAGTTAGTTGGGTTCTTGTCCTATCAACTCATCAATATGTAAGCTTGTCGGAGACATAGTGTGTATTCGGCCTTAGAAATCGTGTTATGTATTCGGATGTTCGAGATATCATTATATTTTCAGGCTTCTGCTAGTTTATATATGTTAGACTTCTGAATTGTGTGTTCGGTTAGATGTCATGTTCATTACCATTGGTCGACACAGGCCTCTCGGGGAGTTTTCTTTGTCCCACGTCTCGTCAGGACTATGTTCGGGTCGTGACGAATAATAACGACCCTTACGGGGGCTTAATGCGCCTCGAATGCAAAGTAAATAGGACAAGCAAGGCATATTATAACCAAATTCGTTAGGTGTTCTTGATTTACCTCTTGTAATCTTCTCAGTTGTCTTAAACAAGTTTTGCAAAGCTTATAACACTACGAAATGATTCATAAGCTCATTCTACTATAGGTATCTTACTAACTAAGCGAATCATCTTTAAGTGAAGGAAACAAGAATTTCAATCTAGCGCTAAGGATAATGCTCAATTCAAACTTTTAAGACTTGATTACATAACTTTAACTTTTTATTTAAAAATGAGGCAGCAAGCTTCTTGTTGACACATATAGCATCTAAGTGCTCTTAACTCATGTAATCTAAGATCTTATAGGCTCATATGAGAGAAATATGTGACATGAGATTGTGCCTTAATAATGAAAGAGATTTAAGCCTTATATACCTCACTTTTGGATTCCACAAAATGCAAGATAATTCAATCCTATCTTTGAGAATTTAATCTACATAAATATGTTACAATGAGGCTAATATTAGTAGATAATTACAATGAACGTCGAAACAGCTGCGTAATGAAAATAGGATAGCATACCGAACTTGGGGTATCGCCACACCTTTCTTTTCAACTTCAAAGCAGCTCCTTATTCATCTCCTTAACCTCCATTACCTCCATAATCATTAAAAACACAAAAAAATATCCTCTAAGCAATCCATAATTCCCTCACATTATAACAATAGTATTGAATTTACTACTTTCGATCCACCGTCTTTGTGAGTTCTTAACAAAACCAATCTAGAATTCTTCCTCAAAAATGTATACAAGAAGAGAGTTATAAAAGGACATAATCTTATCTTTCTTGTAGAATTTTAAAACACCACTGTAGTACCTTTAGGAGCTTGAAGTGCTCCTTCAACTATATCAAAGAGCAGAGGAGAAATCACTTAACTTTCAGAATAAAAATGGGAGGCTAGCTTAGGAAAGGGTTGTCATGGTATAAATCTAGCCAACATAACAATTTAGCTCTGCATAGAATAATTGATACAAAAATAAGCAATTTTACTTACCTAAACTTGGAGAAAGGATGGCAAGATTTTTTGAACCCTAAAAGGGGTCTTTGAGTGCTACCTTGAAAGAGGAAGAGGTGAGAACTTATGATATAAGTTCTGGTTTTTCCTGAGAATTTTGTGAGAATTTTTCAACTTTATCCCCCTAAAGAAGGCCTTTGAAAAAATTATTTGGACCCAATTTTGGGCCAAGTTGGGTCCACTTTTTGGGACAAATTCTTGTCAAACTTGTGTGGGCTATTTTGGGCGTTTTGGCCTACCTTTGGTCCATCTTTTGGGATGATTTTAGGCTCATTTTTTTCCATCATATTATCAAATAGGTGATGCACATGTAGACCTTCAAGCACTTCAAAATTTTATTGGACGTTTAGGCCCGGTCGATGTCACTTTATTGGAAAAACTTTGAGCTTCATTTGGGTCACTATTAGGTCCATTAGTGGAAACCTCGTGTGTTTAAAGAATCTTTGTTAATAGGTTTTAGATGTACGATCCTAGTTTTGACTACGTGTTGTACATCAAGAAGACCAAGGGACGAATGCGCGAGCAAGTTGTCAAGGCAGCCCAGGGCGAGAGAAGTCAGAGGCAGGCTGCATGGGGCTTCATTTTTGTGCCCCTCCTCTTTACTTAGGGCCTTTGCCCGCGCCCCTCTTTTTCCGTATTGGGGCATGCATCGCGGACCACTAAGATGGTGGGTTTCCTATATATAAGTTGGTGGTGAGTTCGTTCTCATCATTTTCATTTTTCTAGAAACCACTCATCTTTAGAAAATCCTCCCAAGCTCTCCTCTTTTTATGTTCTAAGTCTTGTGAAAAGGGGAGAACATGTTGCTACATGGTTCTTGGTGTCGGGAAGTTGAAAACTGCGTGTGGATTGGCGTTTTGGTGGTGTTCTTAAGGGAGATAGTGGCTAGATCGTGGCAAGCTATTGGTAAGACTCTTCTTTTTGTATTCCTTAGTTATGTATGGTGTTTATGAATCCATAGATATTGGGAGGTTGTTATTTCAAAGATTCTACCATTGAATATTAAGAATTTCATCGAGTAAGCTTCCTTTACATACGTTGTTCCTTTGTTAAGTTGTATTGGTTGTACTTTGGCAATAGCATGAGCTCCCTTTAGGCATCATACTCTTAGTTGAAAGTTCGTGTCGTCTTAGCTTAAGTTTGTCGAACTCAAGGTATGTTAAAACTTCCTTTCCTTATTTTGGCATGTTTTCGTAAGCTTTCTCGGTAAACTCATGCACATCGGTTGCCTTAAGAGCTTTGAATTATGGTATTGTTAGACTTGATAAATTGCTAATTATATGATTTTGTATGCATATGTATGTGGTGGGTTGGTTGTTAGTTTGAGAGTAACTATTGGAGGGTTATGACTAGCCGATGGTTTTGCAATGACGGTCGTATAGATAAGTTATGCTTGTGGTTGTTGCTATATTTACACCTAGAATATTAGATAGTGGTATGGATAAGGTGGATCGGTATGTTAATTGGTGGCCTAGTGGTAGCTAGGGTCGATAGGTCTGCTTGACCTTTTCTATACTTATCACGGTAGGTCATTATTTGCCTTGTCGGTGGGTGTCGGTGGTAGTAGTTATAGTTTGGGGTGGTTTGGCAGTGCCCCTTGTTTGATGGTGTTGTATATGGTGCCTTTTAGGCTGGTTGTAACACTTGGAGGATAGACTTGATAAGACGGAGGTTCTTAGGATACTATGTGAAGTGCCGAAGAAAGGCTAGACACATAAGTTGGTGTTGCGTTGAGGTAATCGAATCGTGGTAATAGGAAACTAGATATTTGGCTGCTTGGACTTGTCTTTGATATGAAATTACTGGTTGCCAAATTGTGTGACTTGTGTGATGCCCTAGAGGTTTATTGATCACTAAGAAAGCTCGAGAGTTGTTTTCATTTGTAGCTTAAGCCCATAATTGAGGTGATATAAATTGATAACCATTATTCAAGTTGTTCCACCATGGTTATGACTTGTCGGTACGTATCGATAACAATCTCTTGAGTGTTGTTTTGTCATGGTTAGATTGGTAATTGTGGTCCTTTGTGGCTCAAGAGTTTTTTAAGCAAGCTTTATTTGTGAATTGATAAACATATTGTGTTGTGATATATTGTTATTGATGAGTTTTTAATCTAGGTGTGATTAATGGTTGTCGTGATCATTGGAGGGCCTAGAGATAAGTCAAGTAAGACGGTGAGATGGTGTCATGTATGGCAGTACATGTTAGTGTCGATTTATTGTCTTGGTGGTTCATTTGGTTGTTACTTGGGACTTCTTTGAGCTTATGGGGACAAAAGTTCTTTATTCTTTACTTCATTGCTTTTAACTTGTTGGGCTTATGAGGACCGGGTAGGTTACGCTTGTTTTACTTGATTACCTAAATATAATGTTATTGATGCCCTTGAGTTCCTATTGACATTTTTTATATTAGTTGGTCTAAAATTTTGAATCCTGTTATCATTTTTACCTTACATACTCGATACATTTCCCATGCGACGCCCTAGTTGGGTGTCTTTGCATTGATTCCTACTCATGGAGTGGGCGGGTAGATCGAGTTTTGGTTCTGTGAAATTATGAGTTCAAGCCGAGTCGGTAAGCTCCAAGTCTTGCAGGTTTCCGGATGTTTGTATTAGCTAGTTCGGGGGCCACTATCATAGACGGTTGATTACATTTATATTCATAAAATTTCGTAGATACATTGTGGGTACAATGTTGTTGTTGTAGGCTAGGTGGGCCTTATTGTATATATTGTCTTCCATCTTATGGCCTTTAAAGTCCGTAGTTTATCTTTTAAATTGGTTTGTGGTAATGAGTTTCCATTCGATTGTCGTTTACTCTAATTTCATAGTTGTTGCTATTCCAAAATCGGCATCTGGCTTGTTGTACTAGATTTGTGGCAAAGGTATACTCAATCGGGTGTCGCATATGGTGCCAATCATGCCCCTCCGGGTGGTGTGACATTAGTACATGTAGGTATTGTACTTGCCCTTCTTAACTTGGTCCATTCGCTTAAGTAGATGGTGCAGAGCTTGTTGTTATAAGCTTAAGCGAGTTGATGAGCATCGAACTTCTTTTACTCCATTTTTCAATTCTTAATATCCTTTTTGACTTCACACTTGCACTCTACATTTGTATGTCCGACCCACACATAGGCTAGGATCGAACGGGACAACAGGAGCCCCAAGAGATTCCCAGTCGATCCATGGCATGAACATACGTCACTCGTGAGCAAATTGGAATAATTAACATAATAAACATAGCGGAAGTCTAGCACAACATATAAGCTTGAGAAATACATCACAGTCGAAGAAGTGAATACAATCTATTGTCTAAAAGCCTCTAAGTCTAATGAGTTGATGGGACAAGACCCCAACTAACTCTACAAGTCTAAGCGAAAATACGCCAACATAACTAAATAAAATAGGGGCCCTCGGCGGATGAGGACTCACCAACGGGCGATGGTAATTCCTAAAAGCTAGCTAGTGGGCGGGCGAGTTGAAGATCGAACTGTATCATGAAATGATATAAAAAATAAATATATGAGTCGGTATGTGGAATGTGCCAAGTATGCGAAAGTAAGTGGCAGCTCGAATATGTAAAAATCATTTAAAACATGCGTAACCATAAAACATAATCAAAGCAAGAGTACGAGTAGGGCTTGCATGCTATTTTCTGAAAGCATAATGCGAGCATAACATAACATCATAACCAGTCGAATGACCCAAAGATGAAATCGATTATCACAAGTAAGCGAACATTGGGTCAAAAAATTGCTTTAGAACATAAATATATATATATATATATATATATATATATAACATGAATGATGAACATGCATAGCTGAAATTATGAAGAACTATGGGAGACTCGTCATATACTTGAAATACCATGATAGAGCTGTGGTCTCAACTATCAAACTCAAGTGGTTAGAGCCAAACCCTTGTCGGGGCTAGGGACGAAACCATGATATGGAGTATCAGCTCAAGACCTTGATCGGGTAGGGGATAGCTCACAAGGAGGTCTCAAAGTATATATATATAATAGCAAACCTATGTTGGTAGTAGTTTTGAGGCATAGGGTTGATATGAACATGCATAACTGAAATCATGAGGAACTATGGGAGACTCGTCATATAACCGAAATACCATGATAGAGCTTACGTGGTCTCAACTATCAAACTCAAGTGGTTAGAGCCAAACCCTTGTCGGGGCTAGGGACGAAACCATGATATCGATATCAAGCTCAAGACCCAATCGGGTAGGGGATAGCTCACAAGGGAGGTCTCAAAGTATATATATATAATATGTAAACCTATGTTGGCGCGTAGTTTTGAGGCATAGGGTTGATTGACTCTTAGCCCACTCGGTGCTAGACACTACTCCTAAAAACGTGCATATGCTCTCCATCATTTTTTAACGAAGCTGATCATCGTCTAGTGATGAAGCTGAATTTACATATCAATTTTGAAATCATATATGAGGAGCTTTTTCTCAAACCATACCACAAGTTGAACGTAAAAAGGTAAGTCTTAACTCCAAAACCATGTGGTAAGCTTAAATCATGAAATCATAAATCATACTTGAACATATGGGCATTGCCCAATACTTTAATCACGCTTGAAATTATTTAATTAGCTTGAAATTGTTTAATTCACTTGAAAACGTGATCATAATCATGGGTAACTTGAAAACATGCTTTTCATCAATAATATCTCATCATACTTGAACATTCATCATAAATCTCAACTTTCATAAACTTCTCATAAATGGGCATTTTTTAATTTATAAAGCTTGAAACACGATTTTAATTGAAAACGACGTAAAACTTACCCATGGGATCATAATTCAATAGTAGAAACATATTTAGATCATACCCATGTAGAAAATTAGGAATTTCAGGCATTGGGCTAAAACCCCATAGGTTCAACATATGAATTTTCATGATTTAGAGAGAGATTGGGCATGGGTGTGAACAGATTCACCCATTCATAATCCTACATACCTGGGAAAGAACTGATTTTACCACTCCTTGATTTCCCAATGAAAGATTGAAGAAAAGTTTGAAGAAAGCCTACTTGATCACCTTCTAAACCCTTCAATTTGCATGCATGGATGAGAATGAGCCTAGAATAGATTTACCCTCCATAAAACACTTCATTTCGAGCCTTAAACAAACTAGTTTAGGACCCTAGGGCTTAGGAATGATGAACATATCCTTAATGAATTTTCTGAAAATTCTGCACTGTCAGTGACAACGGACGCCAGTACGATCCGTTGTGAGCTCCCATGATCCGTCATCACCTTCCGTTGCTAGACTCTGAGTTCAGATCTCTGATCCCTCACCACGATCGGACATGACGGGTAGTTGCTAGCTCCAATGACTCATTGCTTCCAGTTGTCGTCACCACTGCCACTAATCTGGAAATTCTTCCACGACTCCTTACAACGGCCCGTTATTACCTACAACGAGTAGTTCTACGACTCGACACTTCTTCCTTGACCAAGGACCAGTATCACCACTACCACAACCAATGACTCATTACATCAAACCACGGGTCATTCCTTGACCTGTTACTCCCAACTCCAAACTTGCAGTTCCTCACCACGGGCTCATCCAACGGTGTTACACCCCGTAAAAGTTAACGATTAGTAAGCATATGCGGGGATTCATGATGAATAAAGAGAGCATGACGCGTGTATAATGATCTTGGGCATATTTATATGCCCAAGTGATACTCAAATGTGTCGTTTTGTCTTATTTATCTAACAATGTTGGTACATTCTCATGTAAATTATAGGAAAGTGTGAATTTATACTAACCAACATGATTAGCGTTGTTTTGCAGGAAAAACATACTTTTTATGGAGTTAAGATG